>JAAEAF010001771.1:191604-303214 GCA_011037195.1 Triatoma infestans
AAGACCATTCCCTAGAATTCATACTCAGGGGACCTCAAAAAAATGTATTTCCAGGGAAAACTCAATTTCGAAAATTTGACATAATCGCAATGCTTCCTCATACTGGGATTTGAGGAAAAAATAAAAAAAATATACGCGAGTCGTATTTTTGTATTTTTATTTAAACAGCTGTAAATTTCCCAAGAAACAGATATAAAATTAAAACAGCTGTGTACACAAACTGCTGGGTGAAACTAATGTAGGTTTTTTTAAAACTAAATTAAGGGAAATGATGGATTAATTGATATCAATTAATGTTAATGAATTTCCTCTCTGTCCCCCTTTATATACGTATACATAAAATATCCCTTTGTCTCCATTAGTAATTGACAGGAGAAAAAAGATATCTGTATGGGGTATGTGTTTAAAATTAAAAAGAAAGGTTTATTTATTAGTGTTGGCCATAATATAACCCCTTCCAGTTTTCTGTTCCATTCAGAAAACTGAATTAACTGTTTTACCCGCATCAGCAGTCTTAGGATTTTTTTCCCTATTTTTTGTTTTTATTCTACAGATATTGAACTGTCTAGTTCATTTATGATTTCGACCGCATTAGTGATGGTTAGTATACGATATTAGTTCCGGTAACATAGAAAACTATTATTGGCCAATACTCGCTCATATTATTTTCAATTACTGTTGTCAGTGAACTGACCAAAGTCCTGCCATGATTACTGATACAAAAGTTCAAGATCACAAGTTAAAGATCACAAGGTTATACTGTATGCTATATAGTAATTGGGGTAGTTGTACTTTGTAACTTATTAGTAAAGTTGTAAATGCTAGTCTGTATCAAGAATCTTTTACTCATTTCATTAACATGGAAAGCGATAATAAAGAAAACCGTATTCTGTAATCGCTTTTCACAAGGTGGGCAAATGAAACAACGATTAAACAAATATAAGAACTTGGAGAGCTTATTTGATACTTTCCGCTAAACCATTAGGAAGAGTTAGAAAGTTGACTGGCAAGAGGATATTTAGATGTTCGTAAAAGAATTTAAGGAAGAAGGAAAGAGCTAACCAATGAAATTGAGAACTGGAGGAAACTATAATAAACGGAGAGGATAATGATGAAGTAACATCGCGAAAACATAATTGTAATATATTATATGCCTTTAATATTATATATTACATAATAAAAAATAAAATCGAATCAAAATATAGAAGAAGCAGAATTATGCAATCGATATGTATTATTATTACAAAATAAATGTTTTATTAATCAGATAAAGTTCGCGATATATAAAATTTATGTATATAGTATCGCATTCTGTTGGCCAGTTAGCAAAAAAAAAAAAATTACTGTAATTATTTGGTCCAAAGGATAACTTTTTCTTTATTAATAAATACCCATGTTGCAAAATATAAATTTATACAGATATATGTACAAACTATATAGCTTTGTATTTTAATAATAATAGTACAGATGTTATTTAGTTATCAGCTGTTTTAATCCAATTTACATATTTTAATAGAAATATATTTTTTATTTTGCAAAAAACGTATGATTATGAGGTATATCGTTAAAAAAAAGAAATACCATTTGTGAATATAGTTGGGTGCATTTACATAAATATTATTGGTGAAATTTAAACATTATTTAAATAGTTATTATTAAACATTGCCTCGGCAATAAAATAGAAACTAAGCAAATCTCTACCTTTCTCCAAATCTCTCGCAAAAAATATTTGCGAAACAACCACATATAACTTGCTCTTTCTTATTTCAAAATTGTGCTCAAATATCATTGAAAATATTTCAAATTCTTTAATAATCAATTTCCACACGCCAAAAATCTGGTGTGAAACACTCACAAAGCTTGACTCTAATACAATTTAATCAAGAAATTTTCTTTAAAATTGCAACTTGTTTTCTTTAACAATGTTTAGTTGGGGGTGGCCATAAAAATGGTGGTGGGGATTTTAATTGCATACCTGAGCGGCCTTATGTGGAGCGCTCTGTCAAAATTAAGAGAATTTGTGCAAATTTAAATTCAAACAAATTGACAGACGTTCCAATACTTCTCTAAAATCAATTTTTTTCAGATAAAAGTTTTAAATAAAAGTGGTACATTTTATCAACGCAGCAAACATTCCAAGTTTAAAGGAAATCATTGGAACCGTTTTCGAGAAAAATTACAAAAAAAAACAAAACACGGAAAATCTATTTTGTAAAAATAGCACTTCCGGAAACCAATTTTCTTCAAATTTGGAATTCCATCAATGCCCCTAATCTGTATTAATATTCATATATTAATTATATTCTTCCAAAGTTCTTGTATATTAAGTTTTTTGCAAATAAATAACAATATTATGTAGGTGCTAAAGCCCCATATATTATAACGGGAGCAGGGGCGGGTGTGGTGTAGTGGTTATGAGCATGGACTTGAATGTGGGAGGACCCTAGTTCGATTCCAGCGTATAACTGCTAAATTTTATATTTATTTGAAAAATTTTATTAGTAAAGTATGTGCTTCCGCCCCCGTCCACGTCACCTAATTTAGCGGACGTTAAGCCCGCCTGAAAAAATAGACATTACTTTACTTTTTACTTTTTATAAAGGAAAGCTAACCACTACTGTTCCTCTAAAACCCCCCCAAAAATAATTTTCCCAGGAAAATGTGTTAAATAAAAGTGAGTGATATTTATGTATGTAAATAGTAGGTGTACGAAATTTAAAGAAACTCGTTGGAGCCGTTTTCGTGAAAATCACTAAAAAACTGAACAATTCTGTAAAGTCATACTTCCGGCTGACGGATTTTGTCCGAAACCTTCGTGTCTGATACGGTGGTAGTATCGAAACGGAATACCAACTTCCAGCGAGTTTTCATATTTCAGATATTCTATTAATACATAACCCACACAGACTATTCGCTAAAAAAAAAAATATTTCGTATTCAGAGGACCCCCAAAAATATTTATTTTCGGGGAAAACTCAATTTCGAACATCTGGCACGAGATCGCAATACTTCCTCTTACTAGAGGAAGAGAATGTAAAACTTTTTAAGTATATATATACGTGTGTATTTTTCTATTCCTGTGAACTATAACTGTATAACATAAAATCGCAACTAGTTCTTACGTAAATATTCTATTATATTCTAACGCCGTATTCAGTCCGAAGGTTTGGTTAAAATTCATCAACCATAAGGGCAATTTATTGAAAGATTTCTGTTTTTTTGAATTTTCTACAATTTTTTCGAAAACAGCTTCAATTTTTTTTTTTCTGTTAAACTTGTTACAATATGAAAGACTTATTATTATTTTCTAGGCAAATTGACTTTCTGAAGAAGAACTGCCACTTTGGGGGTTTTCTGGGGAAATCTCGAAGATAGATTTGATTTCAAGGAGCTCAGTGAAGTGCATAATCCCTACCATTAAGGTTAGCTGAACATTCCCAATAAGTAGGCACTAAAAAAAACCAATTGCGAATTTTTGTTTTGTTTTCTGTTATCCAGGCTTAAAGAATGAAATGTGGGAGGGGATTAGCTCAGTAGTTAGTGCGCTTGACTTCTATAGCTAGTTGTCCGGTGATGAGTTGAGTTTGTCTATACCTAAATAAAACTACTCGAGAAGACTGCGTAGTATGCAATACATCTTTCAAGTTGACATACATTATCCCCTCTAAGAATCTAAATAAAAATAAAAATCTAAAGAATGAAATTCTTTAAAAGGAATGACTAATTTTAGGACATTCGTAAATTTTTTAATTATAAATTGAGCAACGGTATGAAAATCCTAAAATTTTGAGTTCATCTCAATACTAATTTATTAGTTTATGGCACAATATTTAAATAATAAAGCTATTTTTTTTTTTAAATGAAATGTCCTAAAAGAAACGTTTTGACCCGAGTTCTTTGAATTCTTTTAATATGTACGCCCCAAAATATTGAAGATGAAGAAATGACAAGTTCATAATGTAGAAGGCAATAAAAAGGTTATGTTTTTTATTTAATAGACCACCCATTATTATAAAATTATATTTAAATAAAAATAAAAAAATACAAAGTGGAAATTAAATGGATTATTACATTTCTTTCTTTTTTTTGTCCCCCTACCCAAACACGAAGATCATTATTTTATTATTCGTAACGATCCATCAATTTAATAAATATATACATTTTATATGGCATGTAATTATCATTTAATATCTAAAAATATTGCCAATAATTCAAATAGAAGTGTGTTCGCCTGAAGGTATTTATCTTTTGTCTTGACATTGAGGTCATATCATGTAAGAAATAATTCTTTGTACTTGTAACAATTTAATACCTATATAATTTTTATTTGTATTTAATTTAGTTTATTCCATTCATTTATTTATTTTAATAAATTATCATAAAATATTTAATATACTTCAAATTGATTAAACAAAGAAGTTAAATAGTTGCATTTTAAAATCATAAAAAATAAACGCTCGGTGTGGATTTAAGTGCAACTACATGAAATGCTAGTTATGCCAAACATCTGCACGATCTATAGGTAGACAACTGATCTCCCTGACAGAGTATGTGCGTTCGAGCAGTGGTATGCGCGTAGTTACAAAATTTAGGTCGTAAGTGTAGAATTGGCCAGTTGAGCTAATGATGATGCACTTAACTGCTTTTGAAACTTAAAATCTTTTGACATGAGCTTCATTAAATTTATTAACAGATCCACATTTGAAACTCAAAAATAATGCAAATTTAAAATTTATAATCCTAAAGAAAGCTTCAAAGCTGAAAACATTCAATTCATCTATGGCAAAGAGAATCTGATGTGAAACACTCACACTTCTTTCATCAAATTTAATTTCACGTTGCAAAGTTTACGATGTTATGTTGGGCTTGGCCCTCAGTAAAAGTGTATACCCTTGAACTGCACTCTGACAACACCAACGTAGCTTGTGCAGTTTAAATTTAAATCTAACTGATAGACCAACGAATCCCCTCTAAAATCAATTATTTTGGAACAATTTCAAATAAAATTTGATACATTTAGTTTAAAAAAAATCGTTGCAGTCGTTCCGAGAACATTCCCGGAAAACTAGAAAAAAAAACCTATTCCATAAAATTCCATTTCCGGTTTACTGATATCCTTCGAATGTGGAATTCTATCGATGCTTCTTATGTGTATTAATATTATGCAGATGGTAAAAACCAAACATTCTATTAGAGTGCTACTGTAGAGGAAAGCATAACGCTACTGGTCCCCCTAGAAATCAATTTCCCCGTGAAAATGTTTCATACAAAAGTGATAGAAATTTATGTGTGTGTGTGTATTTAGTATACGAAGTTAAAAGAAAATTATTGGAACCGAACTTCAATTTGATGGATTTTGGTCCGAAACCTTCGTGTCAGATGCCGTGTTATTAGTTAGATGGAATCTCAAGTTTGAGCTTCTTGCGATTTTTTGTTTTTGAGATATTTTGTTAAAACAAATACGCGGCTTATACACATACACACACACAAACAGACCATTCGCAAAAACATTTTTTTCGTACTGATGGGACCTCAAAACATTTATTTCCTATCCGATTTATTCCGATCTCTGCAATGCTAAGTTTAGTAAAAAAAAAAAAAAAATACAAAAGAGTATCTGTCATATGACAGTGGGAACAAGCATAGAATACGTATTTTAACATAATTTAAGAGAATTTGTCAACTAGGAATTGTAACAATTGCCGTAAGAAAAAGATGACAATCATCAGCAACAATAACAGGAAAGGAAATGTCAGTGCCTGTGTTGACTAGATACAAAATGAATAAAAAATAGTATTTAGAAATCCATTGGTCCATATGCTTTTATCATTCATTTAATTATTATAAATGTAATAAAAATGGACTAGGTTTCTATCTTAACATTTTATTACAAAGTTTACCTTGAGCAAAGGTATTTGCCAATCAAATTATTTCAAATATAAAAAGATGTGTGTTTTTTCGAGAAAATATACGGATTAATATATTAAAAAAGTATAAAATTTATAATTTTAATTACAGTAAAAAAAAAAAAGTATTTTAGTTTATCAATATTTTATTATGTAATAGCGTGTTGTTTGTATACGTGTTTAATACAAGTTTTATCAATGCTATCTCAACTACATGGTTACAGTGTGATGCCACTTGGAGCAGCATCCAGGTCAACTGTTATCACACATCTTGACTCTTTGCTAGACTAGATGGCGCGCAAACATTTTCAGTTATTACTATTTATTTATTTTTTTTTCTCCATTTCTCGTACAAGATGTTTTTTGGATAAATTATCATTATTATTTCATTTAATTTAACATGATTTAATTACGATTTATACTGGACTTTTTTTTTTTAATGTTCACAGTTATTGGAAGATAACAGGCAGTTTGTGCTGGTGAAATTGTATTTTTAATAATTATGACTAATAATTTCCTATATTCAAAATAATTTCATGGGCATTGCAAAAAAAAAAAAAAATCTGTATGTATGTAACTTCCTTCTGATAAGTGGTTTTCCTTTTTACTTTCTCTTATTCCTCTTAAGAGGAAGTTTACGTACGATCGCGCCAGAATTCAAAATTGAGTTTTCACCGGAAATACATGTTATGGGGTCACCTGAATATGAAAAAGTGGTTTTTAGAAATTGGCCTGTATGAGTGTGTGGTTCAGCATAACTCAAACAGCGATAATTGCAGAAAGTTCATACTTCATATTTAATTTAAGTTCCACCAAAGGGACCTCACAAAAAGGTTTCGGTCAAAATCAGTCAGCCAACCGGAAGTGCCACTTTACAGAATGTTATTTTCTTTTTTTCAATTCTTTGAGATTCTTTAAAATCTATTGTACGATTCCTACCATCCATCTAAAATTAATTATAATTAAATTGTTGCCAAAATTTCGAGTTTGAAGAAAAATAGGTTGACCGGAAGTACTTTTTTTACTGAATAGTTTTTTTTTTTTCAGTTTTCTGCGATATTTCAATATAAAAACACCGAGGGATTTCATTAAATTTGATATACTAAATATGTGCTGAGATCTATCTATCACTTTTATTTGAAACTTTTTTCCGAGAAAATTCATTGAAGGACGGTTTTGAGGGAGAGGGAGCTTACGCTTTCCTCTAAAAAGGCGTTTTGTAAAGTTTAGAGCCTCCCATTCATGTTTGAACGCAACTAAACATCTACTGTTATATATTTGACGAGAATTAATCAATTATAACCATGTAAGGGAAATTAAATAGTATAGTAAGGGAAAGTTGTGTGAGTGTTTCACACCAAATTTTTATAATACAATAAAATTGAGAAAACAATATTCAAACATAAATGCTAAAGGGTGATTTTGATGGCTGAATTTGACATTTTTTTTTTCAACTAAAAATTTGGAATATAAAACTTGGAAATAATATTTGAAAACTTGACAAGAATCTTCTTTTTCTAACCCCGGTGATGATTTAGAAGACCCTTGCCTTGATCTCTGGCAAGTAAGGTCGGCCGGCTAATTAAGTAATAAAAATTATAAAATTCCAAGATATTTCTCAAAAACAAACTTTGAATAAATAATAAAACACTATTATTGCAACATTAAACAATTTACATTCACAAAGTTTTGTCATATATCCCCAATGTCATATAATTAAAAAATAGATAGAGTAAATCTCTCACAAAGATGTTGAACAGCAGAAACAGAAAGAGAAGCATACAAACCTTATAGAGGTTATTTAATATAATAAGTGGTAAAATAGTTAAAAGTAATTAGAGGGAGGTTATATATATATATAAATATAATATTTAGGTCGGTAAAAGATTAAAGAGAGCGCCACTCATTTATATAGTCGTCATAATATTTTTCATAACAATAGAAATGTGAATACAATAGATGACACCACATAGGCAAGGTGTTTTTATTATTATTTGAAATGGAAGGCAGACAGGCCCCTACTGGTGGTTACTAAGCAACATGAAACCTTCACACAGTACAGGTTATCTTATAGGTTAGGTGTGTATGGTTGGATTTTCATCATGTTAATGTCAGGCATGCCAACTACTTACATTATTATAATCCATAATGAGATATTCCCATGAACTAATTTAAAATGCACTCATAAATTGCATCCTTTTTTTTTCAATATAAGACAGCCTACTTTTTTTGTTTGAAATATTAGCCTATAATAAAATTTAATCATTGTACTAAATGGTTTCTAATTATAACGTTAAACAGTATTTATGTTGACATATTATTGTGTGATTACTAATAAAACATCTTAATGTTTCCATTATTCACAAATCTAGATAATCTAGAACTGCGCATTAAAAAAAAAAAAAAAATTGTTTACACATCTTGAATTCTATCATCAACATTCTTTATATCAATTGGCTAAGATAGAAGATAAATGTCTTTATTGCATATATTATTTACATAATACATTATTAATTATAGTTTTTTTGTTTCCATTTTAAATTTACCAGGAAGGTAAATGGAAAAATTTGTTGAAATAAATTGAATAAACAATAGTCTTTCTTTTGATATTCTTCCGCTTAATTTTAATAAGCAGGGTTTTTTTTTTTTTTACCAGGAATGTTCTTTATTCTTAAAAATCTTGTCCAAATTTAATCAAATTTGGAAATTGCCTTACATTTAATTACATAAATGATATACAATTTATTGAAATGATACTTCAAAGTAAAGTCAATCCGCACAACTTCCCACTAAAATTCACAGGAGTTTCTTCCATTGCTTCTTTCCAAGTTGTGATTGATTCTGTTTTTCGAAGAAATTTCCTAGTTAAAAAAATAGAAGATCTTTAATCTGTTTTAAGACGTTCTAGAAAATTATGAAAAAAAAACATCCAATAAGTAGTCCTGCGGCTTACTGGAGGAGTAAGAGGAAGTGATGCGATTGTTCAAATTTTCAGTATCTTGTTTTCACCGGAAATACTCGTTTTGAGGTTCCCTGAGTCCAAAAAAAAAGTGTTTTTTTAGAAAATAGTCTGTATCCGTGTATGTATGTGAACAGCAAGGAGGTTCGTACTTGATTTTCATTTGGATATCACCATGGGAACCGACAGGAACATTCCTCTCAAAATTCAACCTCAGCTAGGACCACTTTACTGAATCGATGAATCAGAAATTGAACTGAAATTTTTTTTTATAGTTTGCTGCATTTTTCTTGAAAACGGCTCTAATGATTTTCTTTAAACTAGATATATTAACTACACATACTAAAAGCTACAACTTTTATTTAAACTATTTCTCTAGGAAAATTCATTTAAGGAAGCTTTTGGGGTTAT
Source organism: Triatoma infestans (assembly GCA_011037195.1). NCBI lineage: Eukaryota > Metazoa > Arthropoda > Insecta > Hemiptera > Reduviidae > Triatoma > Triatoma infestans. The sequence continues at coordinate 200,881 of JAAEAF010001771.1, forward strand.
GGTTTTGCTCTAAAGTGCTATTTTAATTTATACTATAATTGTATCATCTAAATATTATTAAATATGTAGCCAATATTCCCGGTGTGTGTGAAGAAAATCGGTTGACCGAAAGTGCGTTTCTACTAGTTTTTTCATTTTTCTGAGATTTTTTCAAAAACGGCTTAAAACGCACTATATCGACGACATGCACAAAGAGCTACAATATTATTCCAAACATTTGTCCGGAAAAATTTATTTACAGTGGTTTTCGGCTGAGCCGCACGGGGTTATGTTTTCCTCCAAAGTGCAATAATTTTACTTTATTATACGATTCTGCCATCTAAATGATATTAATTAGAGTCAAATATGTTGTCAAAATTGTGAGGTTATAGGAAATCGGTTGACCGGAAATATGTTTTTACTGAAGTTATTTCAGTTTTCTACGATTTTATCCATGTACTCACCGACGGGTTTCATTATATTTGTTACACTAACTATGAATACAGAAACCCATAACTTTGATTGGGAAGATTTTTCCTAGAAAGTGCATTTCAAGAGGTTTTGGTATAGTTACAATATCTTTCTATAGTTTGAGGAAAATTTGTCACTTAAATGTGTGAAAACTGCAGTAAGAGAAAGTCGTGTGAGTGTTTCACACCAGTTTGTTGATATTCAGTTCTCATTGAGATTCTTTTGTGTCTTTCTCTCAGACAAAATTCATTTACAAGAGGTACCACTTTTCTCATATGGTTACAACAACATTACATAATACATTTAAGTAGTAACTACTGATAATTGAATCAAATGTGTAATTTCGATTTGATAAAGTTGGTTTTATAATTATATAATGATATTCCTTCACCTACCTTTTTGTTACTTTTATAAGATCCTAGATACTTCGGCATATAAATCTAGAAGATAAATCTTCAAATTACATTGTTAGATAGATTTTGTGGCCTCAAGAGGGTAATAACTGGAAAACTAGTTATATCAATAATAAGCCAATAACCTTGAAATAGAATTCATCATAGCATTTTATAGGTTGAAGCAATAATGTACCGTGGTAAAACTTTAGCCTTTTTATAATTCCATTCTTTTTAATATCTCGGCCATTTTCTTAGCAATTATGCCAGTACTGAAAGTTTTTTTTAATTTGCAAAATATTATAAAACAAGATTACATTATCCTTTGTCTGTTTGTGCTCATCACGTAATTGTTATTATTGTAATAATTCTTTTGTAATATTCACATTTATTCATAAAACATTTGAATATAACCACCGCACACTATAATAATTTTGATTTTGTTTTACTTTAATAATTCACAAAACTAACTGAGGAGCACAGTTTATTAACCTTAAATTACATTCAACAAAAAATTACCTCAACATGTTCATAGCAATAAGTATTGTCTAGGTTATATTATCTCCTAAAGACTTTATAATCGATTTATCAGTATTACTAAAATTGCTATTAAATATCTAATTCTATTGTCCACCACTCGAAATCTCCTAGTTATGTTTTCTAGTGCCAAATTCAAAGCCTCCAAATTTAAAGTTCCATTGTCCAGCTTCTTTTTATTGCCCATTCATTAATTGGTTTCTCATACTCCTACTAAAGAGGAAATGTGAAATTGTGTGCCCCATGTGTGACTAAAATATTTCAAACACGAAAAATCGCAGTAAGCACAATCTTGGCATTCCGTAGGTACAACCACCGCATTTAAGACGGAGGTTTTAGGCAAAATCCATTAACCGGAAGTGCGAATTTACTGGAATTATTTTTTTTTTTAGTTTCTCGCGATTTACCCAAAATAGTTCAGCTCCATCGATCGGCTACAAACTTCGTATACTATCTAAAGATTGTAAACGTTGCATTTTAAAGAAAATCTGTTTATTAAATTGTAACTAGTTGAAATAAAAGAAAGTTCTGTGAACGTTTCCACACCAGATTTTTTATTTTTCTCTCACCGTAATATTTTTTTGTAGTAAATATTTCAATTAACTATCAGGGTCGGTTTGAAGCGCCCAACTCTATGTCGAAATACTAGCAACGCCTGGAGCTACAAAGAAGCTAACTTGGTGAAATCTGTTACGTCATAAATAATATATACAAAAAATAAATTAAAGGAAAAGAAAAATAGATATTCAATCACGCCTTCTCTCCCACATGTCAAAATCTCGAGAAGTTTTTAGCCGTGTATTCAAACAATGGACGACGAAGGTTAAAATAACTAGTGAAGTACTAATAGAAAAAAAGTATTCAGCATTTAAGATCTCTTTTGTGCATATTACATTGACGGCAATAAAGCTTCTTTGATGGTTGTCACTTTAAATCTAATTTTATGCAAAATATTCAGTAAATATATTATTCATTTAAATATTCTGTAAAATTTACAGTTTTAAAAATATTTCCTGTCTGTACTTTATGGAAACGTTATGCCTTCTCTTTCATCCAACCCCACATATATTCGGCTAGTTAATTTTGTTGTATTGATGACTGAAACAGATTTGTAATAAAGATGGCCAGGCGAGCCTGTCTTGAACATGCTTACATTACTGACCGCTAGGTAGTGCATCCATCAAGCCTTCAACATTACTTTTAACAACAGTTAAGAGCGTAAGTGTATTGTTGAAGCTTTGAAGTCTAATACTGAACTTCTCTAAAATCAAGTTTCCCGGACAAATTTAGTTGGGCTAAACATAAAAAAAGAAGGTGGTAGAGGTTAAACATAGTTATCTGAGTGCACACCATGGGCGCCCTCTGTATTAAACCATGTACGTCAATTTAAATTTTAAACGTAACGCAAATTAACGTAAATTTTAATCGGATCCCTGAGGAAATATCCGATTTAAATGCGGTCCCACAGGAGGATGAAGTTGAACCCCCAGATGTGAGGTCTTGAGCAGGCTGAAAAGCAATAAGGCTTCTGGCACAGACAGCCTGCCAGCTGAACTTTTTAAATGTGGAGGACATAAACTGTCAAAAGTTTTCCAAGAGCTTTTACTTTCTATATGGACAAATGAGAGGTTACCAAAAGAATGGTGTGAGACTATAATTTGCCCTATTCACAAGAAAAGTGATCAACTAGATTGCGGCAATTATAGAGACATTTCGTTACTCCCGACAGCCTATAAAATTTTATCGAACATCCTTTTTCAGAGGTTATTAGGGCTTGGTTATTAGGCTTCCTTATGTTGAGAGGATATTAGGTCGATATCAGTGCGGCTTCAGAAAGGGTAAATCGACCATTGATCAGATTTTCAATTTGAGGCTGATCCTAGAGAAGGGACGGGAATATCAGCTTAACACATGCCACCTATTCATAGATTTTAAAGCCGCTAACGATACTGTAAATAGGTGTGAGCTGTATAAGGCTTTGATCGAAATGAATATGCCATTGAAGCTGGTCCGCCTCGTTGCGTGAGTATGTCGAATGTTCACTGCGTTGTGCGGATACAGTTGAACATCTCCTCGCAATTCCAATCGAGAACCGGATTAAGGCAAGGTGGTACATTGGCCTGCTTGCTTTTCAACCTGGCAGTCGAAAGGGTGATCAGAGAGTCGGGAACCATTTTCCATAAATCCGTGCAGCTCCTAGCGTACGCGGATGACATAGACGTTGTGGGTAGAACTGTCGACGCTATAAATAGTGCTTTCCTGAGCATTGAAGTCAACGGCAGGAGACTGGGTTTGGTGGTCAATGAGGGAAAAACAAAATTCTTCTCTACCGACCCAACAGTAAAAGAGCCACTCTGCGTAGGCAACTTTCAATTTGAAAATGTTGCTGAATTTGTTTACCTGGGATCCCTTGTGACGGCAGACAACGACGTATCTCAGGAAATAGGAAGGAGATTGATGTTGGCTAATAGGTGCTACTACGGCACTTCAAAAGTAAAGTATTAACAAGGGGCACCAAACTTAGGCTTTACAAGACCCTTGCTCGGCCTGTATTGGCATACGCCTCAGAAACCTGGACCATTATGTTTTAACGAAGGAGCCCCCAGTAGTAGCTTGGATCAGGTTAAACAGACTGAGATGGGCGGGCCATGTAGCAAGGCTGAATTGCCGACGAAATTCCTTCCAAACTGCTGCAAGAGACCCCGGATCGGAAACGGAAGGTTGGGAGACCCAGATTGCGTTGGCATGATGGAATTGCCCAGGTCGCGAGGAGAATCCTCGGACTGCGGAACTGGATGGCGGCCGCTAAAAATAGGGACGACTGGCGGAAACATATTGAGGAGGCCAAGACCCAAAATACTGGGTTGTAGAGCCAGGAAAGAAGAAGAAGTAAAATCAAGTTTCCCGAACGAATTTAGTTGGGCTGAGCATAAAAAAAAGGTGGTAGAGGTTAAACATAGTTATCTGAGTGCACCCCGTGGGCGCCCTCTGTATCAAACTATATTCGGTCAATTTAAATTTTTAAACATAAAGCAAGGTCCCCAAACCCCTCTAAAATGATTTTTTTGAAAAATATTTCAAATAAAAGTGATATATTTGCAGTGAACATTCCAAAATTAAAAATAATCGAAGAAAATTCCAAAAACTCAAAAACCTTTTTTGTTTAATCGCACTTCCGATTAACCGATTTTCTTCGAATTGAATTTAATTTCAAGAAAATCGCAAAAACTGAAAAATCTGTTCAGTAAAGTGGAACTTCCGGCTGAGGAATTTTGTCAGGTAAGCTGTCAGATTCCATGGTGCTTCCCGAATGGAATGCCAATTTTGAACTTTCTGCAATTTTTCATTTTTGAGCTATTTCTAAAAACCAAACAAAAAAACTTTTTTTTGTAATCAGGGGACCTCAAAACGTACATTTTCGGTGAAAACACGATACGGAAAATTTGACATGATTACCATACTTATCTAACATCAGCTAAAGAAAGTAAAAAAAGTGAAGATTAACATGAATTACGGCCCATGTAAAGTAATGCCACTTTTTTTAGGCTGACTTAACGTCCACTACCACAAATTAGGACGTTACAATTACCATACTTTACAATTAACATTTTTTAAACGTATATGAAATTTAGCAGTTATACGCGGGACTCGAACTAGGGACCTCCCACTTACAAGATCTTGCTCATAACCACTACACCAACACCAGCCTCTAACAGAAATGGGTTTCGCTGGGATTGAAACTGGCATTATAAGCTGTCAGCCCAGTGTCTCTGTATGCACGGCTACTTTGCTCGTCTGATGAGCACGGAATTCATTCTGACCCCACCTCTGGATCTAAATTACTCTTTAACCTCTTTTGTCACTCCCTCTCCCCCGTGAAAATTGATTTTAGAAAAGTGCTGGGAAAACTGTGCTGTTCTCAGGTGTATCTCGCCACAATATTACTTGAATGAACTGTACACATCTGCCATGGCGAAAAACAGAAATAAAAATGAGCAACACTATATGTCTGAGTTGTCTTAAGTTTTAAGGTAATATTGTATTGCACTAGGTAAAATTTGATTTATTTATGTAGTTTTTAGCATCTTCCCTTGTAAGAGAACTTTTTATGTGTATGCATTAAAATTACAGGTATTAAAGAAACAAGTTCTATAGATATGATGAAGTGTTAGTCGGGGTGAAAGGGTTAAAAGAAAGGTATAATAATCAATAAGGTAGAGAAAAATTATGAATATGATTTCTACATGCGGATTTTTTCTCCTTCTATCGCTCTCCTCCATGGCTTATCTAAAAAAGAAATCTTGATTATCGTCAGAACTGATGGTGAAAAGTAGAAGAAGAAGACGATGGTAAAATTACTTGTTAACACGAAATCATTGAGAGGTGTGTGTACATATATATCCATCAGATCTTATCGTTTATATAGTTATATATTAATTTTATAGGATAAATTGATTAAATAGTGTATGAAAAATAATTACTTTTGATATTACATTGCCGGTTCGCCTTCGTTGTTAGTATAATAAATACATAGTTCACAAATTTGTAAAAAAAAAAAAAATATTAATAATAATAAAATTGATCACGTTATAAGTGAAGAATCTATCGGTGGGAACATGTACTAATATAGATTAAAATTATGGCGCAAGAGGGTGCGTTTTTAATTGCAATCAGTTTAAATATTAGATATACTAATAGAGGGTATGGCTTTTGAAGCGCAATCCACAGGCATCTAAAGGTGTTAGCGTTTGTCCATAATGTAATCACCTGTAAAGTATACAATGTGTAAATATTAATGGGTGTATTATAGTGATGAGCTAGAGTTAACCCAGTGGGTTCGTTAAAAACCCAAATAGGTATACACATCTACTTACTCCAAACAGAATGCGATTTGTCGTTTTTGAGCTATATGCTCACATTTATACATACATATACACAAGCGAACATATACACACATAGACCATTTTTAAAAAAAAAACACTTATTCTGATTCAGAGGACCTCAAAATGTGTTATGTCCGGTGAAAACTCCTCTTAGAGAAAGAAAACATGTTCTGTTTAATAGAATCTATCAGTGTATGTTCATAAATATTATTAGTCTCTATTGCATTGCATTTCACGATTTCCATTATCGATTTTCGTTTATATTGTATATCAATTGACTAGGATTAAGATCGATCATAAATATCAACAAATATTTAGCGAAGAGAGTGGTTCAGGGGTTACAAGGGTTACACGGGTTACAAGGGTTATATTGTTAACGTGGCCATTCTTCTTTTTAGTATTTCAAAGTGAGGGAGGCCTATGTACGTATTGTTTCTCCATTTTTTTCTACACATGTCAGTATGTTTATAAAACCATGTGAAGTACGCACGCATTGACCTATAAGAAGGAAGTTATGAGGGCACAAAAGATGAGAAGAGACCTTGAGGCCTCGAGGGAGACGGCTGCACGAGTTCAAATTGAGGTTACACAAGGCTCAAAAAAAAAAGTACAAATTTACATATCTTATCTATCCAGAAAACATTTTTTCCTGGCCGCCCCCGCATGTTATTGTAAAAAAAAATTTTTTAGGCACGAAATATAAAGCAAAATGGGGTCAGTAAAAATCAAAACCAAGTAAGATTTGACCAATAAACTTTATTTTGATTTAGTGAATTAAAATTATTATTATTTTTGACATATTCAATTTGTTAGCATTCGCTTGTCTGTTTCTTTCATAGGTAAGTAAAGTCCTGGATTTCCATTTAAAACATATTTTCTTCCTACACCGGAACTGTGCCCACTACGACCATGTGTTTCCTTGCAGTCCAATATTCAGTTTACAAGAATTTCTTATGTCTGCAACGCAGGTAAAGACTTCAAATGAAATGCTACCATTTCTCCCCTGTATAACAAATTATGCAAAAAAAAAGGTCATGCTATAACATCTGTTCGAGGCAGCCAAGCCCCATTATCACAAATTATGTGAAAATATCACAAATCTCTCTCACTGCTTATTTAGGGGCACACATCTGGGCTCGGATAGCTTGGACTTAGCCCTTTTCGCGGGACGAAAGTGTTTTTCCCTTCAGTTTTTTTTAAAGAATTGCCTTGCCGAATCTAATCAAGAAGGGAGGACTTTGTTTTGAGGCATATGGAAATCCACCCTTTCTTCTTTAGCGAATCTGTCTGCCACTTCGTTCCCTCGGATTTTATGATAACTAGCATTATGGAGATATAGTGTTTCGGCTCATTAGCTGCATTTACCAATTACTTTGTTGTCTAGAATTATATATCGCTGGGCTCCTTTAGAATTTCCCATGGTTTCCTCTTTGTCAAACAAAGCTGTTTCAAAAGAGTCGCCGAGCAGAGTCCATCGAAATATTGCCAGCTTATATCCAGTTTTCCAGACATTCTAGAGAGATGCACGACCTAGAAAACAAGGATGTCTGCCTTTCCGTTGCCTGTGTGGTTATGCAAAACCTAAATCATTGTACATTACTTATCTCTGAGGACCTATGAATAGTGTATGAGGTGTATTGTTCATCTAGATAAGGTCCGCATATGCCAAAAGATTCCTAAAGAAGGCTGGCTCTTTAGTGGTGTTGAGAAAATTAGCAAAAAAAAAAAGGTTTTGAAAAAGACACAACTTTGTAATATAATATGTCTCTAACTTTGTCGAAGCTGTGCGCAAGATATTGATGATATTGGTGATAGAGACTTGCAAAGCTTAGTGGAAATTTTCCAAGTTTTTGGCTTATTAAGTGCTGAGGAACTTTTTATAGGTTTTCTCTTAGAACTGTAATGTGAAATGCTATATTCGTATCACATTTTGGAAACTGGATTTTCATTGACATAGAGGATCCATCGGGTATGGGACTGGAAGGTTTAAAAATGAATCCTTTACCTGGCATTATTGAGTTTTGTTTTTCAGTTCAATATTGTCTATATCAGAACTGTGGCTCTTTTTTGACCTTGCTTTTTCCCTGTCGCTCCCGTCCTTGTTCTACAGCAAGGCCGTCCACGCGAGCGCATTCGGTTTTCTCTGATTTAAATCAGTAAAATTTTCTTACCGTACTTTGCTTTCTTCTACGGCTGCCTAGTCTCGCCGTGGCCCACCCATTTACGCGATTTTTACCTAAGACTCCCTTGGAATATTCTGGAGCCAGATGATTGTGAATCGCTCGTCTATATTACTACAGACCTAATCCGTGGTAGCAATAGACGTCCCTCCAAATTATCATATCAATTATTGTTCGGTACCATCATATACCTACATAAATTAAGCAGAGTTATTTCTGTTACAAAAATTCTAAATTAATAGTAGAAAAAATTTTAATTGAAAAGTTAAGAAATAGAGAATAAAAAAGTCGTCCTAATTTTCACACTTTTTTTTTATAAGACCCATCAGAACAGGACGTCCATCCACAATTAATCGGAAATAAGAATTTCTTATTTCATGAAACTTGCATCTTTCGTGGTAACAAAAATTACACTGATAACCCCATTGGAATTAGAAGTCAGTAAAAGGGAAAGGGAAAGTTCATTGAATAAACAAAATACAAAAACACATTTATTGTTATACACACAACACACACATACAGCTGTTATCTATTCCAAGCAAAAACCATACAATTTATTTCATCCGATGATGAATAAATTAACAGGCGGAAATAGTTTCATAGGCAGTTTCCGCTTTCATACGTATTCTATATAGAACAACAATAGATCATAAAAAAAAAAACAATAAAAAAAAATCGTATTTTCCACATATCTTTCTTTTTCGCTCGCTGCATGTACGACAATAAAAAAAAAATTATACAGTTGGCAGCCTGTCAACTCTAAATACATTGTTTGAATTATATGTATTGTAATAAAAAAAACTTATTTTTGCACTTTGTAGTTGGCGGGACGGGCGCCAGTCTGAGTACTATTTGGTTTGAAATACGATTGAATTTTAACTTAAATCTTGCATAAATAAAGAGAATTAGTTTTAATTTAAAGTCAAATCTACTTAAGTTACTAACTTTAAATGTTAAAATAAGTTTAAAAATAATCTGGTGTGAAACACTCACACAACATTCTCTTACTGCAGTTTACACAGATTTAAGTGACAAATTTGCCTTCAAACTTATAATTATTACTAAATGTTTAAGGTGTCTTCAATTTTATATCAACTGGAGAATCTAAACTTAATAAAATGACTTTTTTGAGGAAACAATACACTTCCCCCTTCCATCCAAAACTTCTTTAAATGAACTTTCTCGAAAAAAAGTTCCCAATATAGTAATAGGTCTCTATACTCATAGTTTACAAGTAACAAATTTAACGTAAATAACTACAGTAAAAATGCACTTCCGGCGACCGATTTTCTTCAAATTTAGAATTTTGTCAACATATTTAATTCTAATTTTCTGTAGATTATTTAACACGAACAATTTTTTCGCATATATCCGTATGAAATTTAGCATACAGCTGATATTTGACATTCATTTTACAATCACATAGGCGCTGTTTTTAGCAACTAGGTTATCCTGATTATAAAACCGAATTCACTATGCGATCTAGAAGGTCTCTGTACTGTACAGTAGGACAGTGAAGGTCTTGTAGGTTTCCGCGGTCATTTTCATGAAAAACCTGAAATTCAAGTGTTTTACATTGAAGGTCTGTCTATTGTACGTTGAGTTTCTACATGTCGTGTTAAAGTGTGTTCAGGATGAGCCAACGGTTTGCGAACCTTGGTTATAATTTGCCTTTATGGATTTGCTGAACCCAAATGGAGTACTAAACTGTAGGCGTTCCATTAAAATAATGTGTGAGCAATGAACGATATTTTGATTGACTCACAGACACATAGACGTCCAGCTTATACGTTAAACTCACATAAGTACACATATCACTCCCGCTGTACGTCAGCTAAAACGTTACAGCAGTAGGGAAGTCAAGAATCGCCTACTTAACCCTTGCAGATCCAAAGAAAGTTCTAGCCCTTCATCTATGCTCGCTCTCTACAAACGCGAGGGAGTTTTCTACTGACGGATATACATAGTATATTAATTCAGCCTTCAAGAAGACCACAATGTACCAGTTTAGCCTGCCACACCGCTCCGCTGTGTTAGCCTTACGCAACTCTTTCTCTTTTTCTCTTGTTTAACTGTAAAGTCTCTCCATTATCTTTATACTTACCAAAGAATCATAAGTATAGTTCAATTCTCAATTCCCCACAAAAACCCACTGCAATATCATAGTGTATCAGGTGGGAATATCCGCATATATATCCGCTATATAGCAAGAAAGAATTACCATCACCGACTACAAATTTGTCCATTATCATGTTTTTTTCTTTTTTTGTATTCTCAGCGCCTGAAACGGAAGAAGAAAGCATTAAAGTATTTTTCATACTCTTTGAATAAAACCTCTATGAATGGTGAATAAAAAATAAAATATTCTAAAAATCAGCTTTACTATTTAATACGACACATAACATTTCCATAAAAACTTATTTAACTACTATATAGAGAGTTCATAATAAAGTGCAAAAGGCCATAATATTAAATTTCACTCAGTAACATTTAAATACATATAGGTATATATTTGTAATATACATAAAAATTATAAAGTTATCTCTATATCTATATAAAAATAACCATATACTTATTAATATTTAAAATTTAAATTAACCTTTTTTTTTTATGGTGCGGCATAAAGATTGGTAAAAGCCATCAGACATACATGGTGGACAAATTTAATCGTATGCATTAATTTTTAGCTTGGTATATTTATTTTAGTATGTTATTCGTCGACAAGTCGATCGTATTACGACTTGACTTGTTTTATAATTATCGAGAGCCGATTCCGATTGCTCGTTAGTTTGTGCCATGTAAATAACTTCCACATTTTACATGAAATATCTATACAACATTTCTTTTTTTAATAGCCACTTCTCGATAGAACTGACATACTATCCACTTATATTAAACATCTTAACGTTATATTATAACTATAAATTAAAGCATACTTTCACATTAAAATTGCGTACAGAGTAGCACTTACTATAATTGTGGTTTCTCGTATCTATACGGGCGCTAGTAACTGCTGGTGACAGACACATAGTATTTGTTGTAACCTCGGTACCCTTTCACCGTCTTCATTCAACTCACATTTCGTTTTCAACAGAAATATGAATTTTGAGATTCACTGAGTGCGCAAAAGTTGTTTCTTCTTTCTCTCACAACCACGTACACAATCACTCTCACTGTCCGTGTAAGCTCAATTAAAATATGTACAGCATAACTCAAACCGATAAATCGCAGAAAGTTCTAACTTGATATTCCGTTTAGTTAACATTAGTGTAAGACGCTTTCGGTGAAAACTCGACAACCGGAAGTCTTTTTTTATCCCGATTATTCTCTTTAACATTCTGCTAGTTTTATTTACTATTTGTGGAAAATACTTTTTTAGAGAAAATTACTTTTTATGAATTCTATGGGAAATGTGAAGTTTAACATTTTTTTCAGAGTTATTTCAATATATAAATATATACAAATTTTGATTTATGATTTATTATTTATTTATACGGTTATTATCCAGTTACAAATTTCACGTATAACTAACTATAAGAACATCCGAAATATAATATAAAGGTCGCACTACCTATAAACCTATTTTCTTTAAACTCGGAATTTTGGCCAAACATTAAATTCTTATATTTTTTTTTAAATTTAAGGCGCGTCATCATCCATGATCATTGGCGCACGGAGCCTTTTCAGTGCACTGCCGACCTTCAGACAGTGTCCTCTCGTTGCAGATAATACAGTCCATCACAGAGGCTTCTAAGAAGAAAAAATCTAAGAACAGCACTGCTGGACTCGAACACGGGTCCTCCGCGTGGAAGTCCAGTGCGCTAACTAGTGAGCTTATCCCTTCCCTACTAAATTCTTATAATATTATATAGACCTACCCAAATGGCTAACTTTAGCCATTTACTACAGGCTAACTCAGCACTTAGCCTACGCTGATGATGTGCTCATATCAGAAAGAAGTGCTGTAGCATTAGCCGGAGCCTTAGAAGAATTTGGAAAAACAGTGAACAAGCTCGGCATGCGAATAAATGAAGAGAAAACCAAAACCGTGACGACCTCAAGAAGAAGAAGAAACGAAGAAGCATGGGTTGCTCTAGGAGTGCATAGATTTGAGGCAGTTAGCCTTTATAAATACCTAGGAGCAATTATTACAGAAAATAATGAAGTAGCTGAGGAAATCAAAGCCAGGATCATGGCTGCTAACAGATGTTTTTGGTCGCTTCAAAAGATGCTACGCTTCAAAGAGCTATCAAGGGAGGCGAAGCTAGTAATTTACAAAATAGTAATTAGGCCTGTGGGTTCGGTAGTGAAACATGGTCCCTAACGAGAAGTGATGGGCGCCTTTTCAAATATGGGAAAGGAAATACTGAGAAAAGTATATGGACCCGTTAAAGATGGGGAGGGTTGGAGAATAAGGAGCAGTCAGAACATATTTACGAGACTTGTACAAAGACCAGGATTTGGTTGGATTTATAAAGAGGGGAAGGCTTAAGTGGATTGCGCAAGTGAAGAGGATGGAAGAGGACAGGATAGATATGTGCCGGACACCCAGGAGGAAGAGAAGAAGAGAAAGTCGAGGTCGCGATGGTTGCAAGGAGTGGAGCGGGATTTGAGAGAGATGGGAGTTAGGAGATGGCGTAGATTGGCCCAGGACAGGGTGGAGTGGGCAGTGTGATTGAGGAGGCCAAGATCCTTCAAGGATTGTAGAGCCAGAGAAGAAGAAGAATATTATGTAGATGATAGAATCTTATATTTTATTGAAATGACTCTGTAGAAGAAAGCCTAAAGTCACTTATCCCCCAAAACTGAATTTTAAAGGAATGAAATGCTTCAAATAAAAGTTGTAGCTCTTTTATGATTAATTGATATATTGTTTGAAAAAAAAATTCTGGAGCCATTTTCGAAAAAATTGCAAAAAATGGAGAAATCCATTCAGTAAAGTCTGGAATCATAGAAACACATATGCCTCAGTGGCAATATTCAAGCCGGTTTGTTGGTATAGTATTGGAATTTTAATATGCCATGTAAGCAATTAGGAATAATAATCCATCTAGTAAACCCATGGATGGGCTTAAAAATATATTTTCTTAAGATTTAAGCCCATCCATGGAGATGATAAGGATAACTTGAGATTATTATAGTAATAACTATCAATAATATTACATTGTAGCTGGGCTGGATCAAGCACCGGTTCTTAAAAGTTTGAATATCACCACTGCACATGCCATGTCAAGCCTCTCTGACTTTACATTGAGCAGATCTTGTGATAGGTGAATATGGGGTGGTAACTTCCAAAACTGATCGAACACTGAAGCATACTATCAGGTTTTCAAGCATTCCCGGACCCAACCTTCCATAACCGGAACTGTTTTCTTTCCGGAACACGCCAGGGACGATAAGGCGTTACGGCGGGGAGTCCCCGGGATATTAGCGTGATGATGTAATAATATAAAATTGTAATCATGAACAAACAAACTCTCAACAAGGTGCAACGTGTAAATTAAGATATCCTTCCGGTTATTGGCAGTTTTTTTACGGTATCTGAATGGTTAAAAAACTGCGAGTTCAATTTTTTTTTCTTAATTTTTGACCAATTTTGGTTGGACTATGGCTTGCATCAGGTCCGGGCATTTCACATTGTAGCTAAAAACTTCTATTTTTGGACGAAACATTTATGTATATATGGAAGGAAGAACTAAAAGAGCTAGCTTATATTATCGATATAAACAATTGTTTCCAAATACAATCAAGCTAAAACTCACCAGTTTACTTGTGATTTAATTCGAGCTTAAACAAAAGTTAGAACGAAAGTAATTAATTTCTACAAAAATTTAGGACAAGGAAAAATATACATATATTGATTTTGACCTTATTTTTGAATTATTCTGAATAATGATTTTTTTTCAAAATGAGTTAATAACTGACGCACAAAAATTTATGGTTTGCCCAATAATTAAATTTTAAACTATTATAAAGAAACTTTCTTATATTTGAAAACAATTAAGCTGCCTTATATTCTTAATTATTTAATCTGAAAAATAAAAAATAATTAGGTCGTACAGAATCGATCCTCAACTTTTTTACTTAACCTTCTTCGTAATTAAACAGAAAAGAAAAAAACGTAATAAAATTAACTATTTACTTTGAGCTCCGCCTATTAATGTATTAATTACATGTTTGGCTAGAAAACTGGAACAAATATACCTAATTTTAGGGTTTGCATAATTTAATTAGTTTATTATTTTAACCAACCACCCATTTCGTTTCGATAGTTCAAGTTATTTTTAATAGAGCGCCATTTTGTTTTATATTATATGTAGTCATTTATTTTTATTAGGTAGATATTCCTGAATATGAATGGGCCACCTGTTAGTTAATATAGCTAATTGTAATACGTGCGTATAATATAATTTGATAATAAATAGGATATTTTACAGAATAATTGTTGGTCAATCAGTCTGTAGCGCAATTATTTCGAAACTGCTACATTTTTCATTTTCACTGTCTTAGAGTGAAGTGTGAGTATTTATGGATAACATGTTAACTAGTATATCTTGATGAAGATGATGACGCGAAAAAAAGGGGAACATCGCCATTGTTCCCTTCTATTCTGAACTGACTTCCACTTGCAAGGCTCCCAAATAACCTGTATAGTGAAAACTAAATAGTAGCTATTTCCTTTTTACTTTCTTTTACTGCTAGAAATATGACAATCGTGTCAAATTTTCGAATTTGGCCAGACAATGCAGCCAATTCTATTGAGGCTTATTGTGCCATCCTTCCTTGTGTTTAGTAGAGGAAACCACTCCTCTATACAAGATCGAGGGCTTTCCCACTAGTTCTTATTGCAATATGATCTCCTCCGGTCTCAACCTGCCAAAGATCTCATACCGCATTCTGCCGACTGTAAGACAGTCGAACAACAGGTGAGAGGCCGTTCCTCCTCTTCCTGACACAATCTGCACAAAGGCTCCAAGTTAATTAACCCCACTTTGTATAGATCTTTTTTGAATCTCCCGTGGCCTATGGTGTCTTTGGTATTTCTCCTAGACAGTCTTGCCGTTATCTCCTTATTGTGTTTTGCCCCAGTAGTTAGCCACCAATACTGGCTGTGATCCCTCTGAATCATTCCTTCAGAGACGCCCGCACCTTCTTTTTGGCTATCCCCAGAGCAGGTTGCAGCCCACAGATCGGAGTATTCGCTCCGTTCCTCTGCAGTTGGCCAGCTAACTCTTTAACTTCTATCCCTTTATATCCCGGCACCCATACCAGCCGCACATTGTTGTACCGGGAAAGTAGTTCAAGGAAGTGCCTACACTCCCTGACCAGGGAAGAAATGA
The DNA here is from genome assembly GCA_011037195.1 of Triatoma infestans. Classification (NCBI taxonomy): domain Eukaryota; kingdom Metazoa; phylum Arthropoda; class Insecta; order Hemiptera; family Reduviidae; genus Triatoma; species Triatoma infestans. The sequence goes on from JAAEAF010001771.1 coordinate 216,663, forward strand.
TTCTGAAGGCCCCAAATGCCTTCAGTGCCGCCTGACTATCCAAGAAGATGCATATCTCCCTATTCCTAGGGTCCATTCGCAGTAATTCTTATCTATGATATCATCTTTTATTTGAGCTTGCTGGTAGTGTGTAGTCATATTAAAGTAAAATGTATAGTTTCCTATCGCCTATATTTATGTGTAACATAAACGGCAACTAAACTTATAGTAAACATTCCAATTACCAGGCGGAGGAAGGGGATATGCCCTTCCTAGAACCCCCAAGATTTTGGGGCTCCTTAGGGAGTTCAACTTGGATGAGCAAGCCTCACCTATGACACCAGAGGGAGGCACAATAGATTACCGATAGTCGTAGTACACAACGCCTTCCCCCTAAATATTCCAATCTGGAATTTGAATTGTGTAATAGTTACGGTAAGAGAAGGTCTTATGAATGTTTTTTTTAAATATTATTTATGGAAATGGAAGTTGATAGCAATCTCCTTCGTATAGATTCTCATGATATTATTATATTACAAAGTAATTAAAGTCATTACTAACTAACTATTGGTTTAATATGAGATTGATAATAGGTAGCAGAAATTCTAATATTGTTCATAGTTTAAAAATTTAATATCTCCCATCATTTGTAACTAATATTCTATAAATTCTTCAATATAATAATAATAATAATGAGATATTACTCTTTATTATATAAATTAATGTATTATTATTATTATTATTTTATGATAGAAACAACATTAATCCAGAATATGGTTGAACGATAGTGACCTCTTCTAGTTAAGGTTACAAAATATTAACTTCCTACATTGTTACATATTTCTTTTTAAAGTTGTAGGCGGATTGTATTGTATTAGTGTGAAGTATTTAGTGATGGAGGTCAAATACATAGAATAGTTAACTTTTACATATATGTTTCTATGTTTAACAAATTCAGAAAATTATTTTTCTAAAAAAGAAAAAAAAATTAGTAAAAATCTGGTGTGAAACACTCACACGACTTTCTCTGATAGCTCTGATTGCTTGTCGTCATTTTCATAATAATTGGAGAATCTAAACTTAATAAAATTACTTTTTTGAGGAAACCATACACTCCCCCCTCCTACCACCAAACTTCTTTAAATGAACATTTTCGGGAAAAAGTTCGTACTAAAAATGAAAGGTCTCCTCTCTGTATTCAACAAATTTAACGAAATCCATCAGGTTTTGGTGGATTTAAAATTGCAGAAAACTGAAAGGACTTCAATAAAGACGCACTTCCGGTCAACGGTTTTTCTTCAAACTCAGAATTTCCGGTCAACGGTTTTTCTTCAAACTCAGAATTTCGACAACTTATTTAATTCTAATTAATATTATTTAGAATAATATTATTTCTATATTCATATATTATTTATAAGGAATTATGTAATAAACTTTAAATTAGCACTCTATAGGAAAACACAACTCCATTACTTTCCCAAAAACCACCTTAAGTCAATTTTCCTTGAGAAATGTTTCAAATAAAAATTTATAACGCTTTATATGGTTAATTAATGTTCCAAGTTTAAAGGAAATTGTGCGAATGCTTTCTGGAGATGAATCCAAATAGCAAACAGATATTTGTATAAAAAAATCAAATAAAACAAAATAATAAACATTTCAAGTATAAGGAAGTTTTTTATTTTTAATTTTTTTATTTTTTTATTTAAGTTGCGTCAACATCTATGGTCATTGGCGTTTTTTTAATGTTTTTACTTATAAATATTAATTATTATCATATTACTATTATACAAAACAAAACGATGTAAACATCTGACAACACGGCCGTTTAAATATTAAATTCCTTCACAAAACATCCTTATGAAAATACGTTAAACTTGCCATGTACAATGTATTAAAGCTATCGATTCCCTTTATTGATAAATAACCTAATACACAGACAAAGATTTATTTAGTGTTTAAACAATTGACAACATTCATTCATCAAAATATTAGAATTGATGCCAAAAATAAAATATATAAATAAAAAAAAAATTGATATTACATTGAATTGATGATGATGTCATTGAAGTCCATTATACAAACAATCAATCGGCTTTTTTCCTTCCATATTCTTTATTTCTTTCAAAATTTAACATATTTTTTCTACAAACAGTTGAATAATGTGACGATTATTACATTAAATTTAGTGGCTTAAGTTCCGGATTCTTTTTTTCACTAGAGAGTTACACACTACTTTCTCTCACTAGTGTATAAAAGTAACATTATTCTACTCTAACTAACCCAACATCTAGCGGCAATACGCGAAAACAAGATCGAAACAAATCCCAACTGCAGGGAATTTGAAGTTATATCAAACGGAACAGTTTATAGAGAGAGAGAGAGTATTAAAATGTACATTCTCAATATTTGCATCTTTTCGATTTTTTGTATATATTCACATAAATTTAAAAAACAAATTAATACGGTTGCAGGTACGGAGGGAAGGGATTTGCCAGTGGTTAGCACACTGTACTAGCAACAAGGAAACCCCGGGTTCATGTCCAGTGTTGCCCCTTAGATTTTCTCTTCTAGGAACTCTACAGCGATGGACAGTGTTGTCTGTAACAAGTGTACACCGTCCGGAGGCCGACTGTACACTGAGAAGGCTCCGGGCGCCAATGACCCTAGATATTGAGGCGCCTTAAATTAAAAATAAAATAAAAAATACGGTTGCAGAAAAAATGTAATACGTATTTAATTCTATAGAAAAGTTCTTTACAACTCTCGTACAGTTATAGCGCTTGTGTGGGCCAATCAAAAAACTAAGTCTGTAAAGTGGCCCTTTTCTTTCTTGTCAGATAAATAACTATACTTAAATAAATATTAATTTTTAATTTTCTTATAAGGAAGGATTTGTTTTTTTTGAAGTTTTACCAGTTTGGAGTAATACTGATCACTCAGACCAACAGACACGCGCGCGCACACCCACACACGATTATTTTAATACCACTTCCGGCGGTAACAGGAACTATTGGGATCTTGACAAATTTTCGCGAATTAATTTTCAACGAAAATAAATGTTTCAAGATTCCTTGAATACAAAAAAAAAGGTTACAGCAAATGGTCATAGTAGCAAAAAGGTTATATCTATATATGTATATATAAACTTATTTAAAAACGAAAAATTGCAGGACCTGAAACTGATAGTTAGTAATTATGTTGTTTAGAATAATTATGTAGTATGGATAATAATAGTAAATAATTATTTTGATAGTTAATAATTATGTAGTGTGGAATGGAATATCTAAACTTTAGATATCATCATTCCATACTCACAAGCTTCGGTCTGATTCACTTTTTTCGAGAAAATGTATTTAAATGAGTTTATACGATTAATATATAATATTAATGAGAATTTAATATATTGCCAGAATCACGTGTTTAAAGAAAATCGGTTGACCAGTAATTTTTTTCGGGTTTTCTACGATTTTCTTCCTTCCCTCCAAAAACACCCAAAGGTTTTATTAACTTATTTTATACTAACAATACATAATACATAATAGACCTATCACTTTTATTTGAAACCTTTTTCAAGTGAATTTTACACTATGAAAATTTAAGAATGTTTTGGTAGAATGGGGATTGTTACACTTCCCTCAAAAAAGAGATTTCATTTACTTTATATTCTCCCATTGATATAATATTGAAGACAAGTAAACTTCTAACAAATTATTAACTTTGCAGCAAGAGAACTAGTCATGTAATTGTCATGTAATTGATTTTTTTTTGTTGACCTCTTTAAAATGTTATATTTCACTTGTCCTATAGCAATTTTTAAAATAGTTTTTATACCTTTAATTATAATTTAAAAATCAATGTTTTTTTTATTAATTTAAGGGGCGTCAACATCTATGGTCACTGGCGCCCGGAGCCTTCTCAGTGTACGGCCGGCCTCCGGACTGAGTACTTTCGTTAGAGACAACACTGTCCATCACCGGGCAGTGAGCTGTAGACGCTCCTAGGAAGAAAAAAATCTAAGGGCAGCTGGACTCGAACCCGAGGGCCTCCGCTTGGGAGACCAGTACGCTAACCACAAAAATCAATGTAAATTTCATTTTATAATTCCCAAAGACAGCTGTTAAAGACTACTGTTCTAGCACTCTACATGTTTCTAATGTACATTTGTAAATACTGATGTTAAATAAATGTATATTTGGTTGATTAATTCCCCCAAAAAATAGGAGAAATCACAGTTTGGAGTATTCTTAAGTTTATTAACGTTTTATCTTTAGCTATTATAATGGGGTTGTTGAAGGAGAGAAATTGTCTGGTTAGAATGAATTAACGGAATATGGTTAACACTGTATAATATGATAAGTCTAGACAAATGCCAGGACCACTCTCTCGGACTAGAGTGGGAGAAACCACATAAATACAGCGACGGGACACAGAAATAGAACGTTCATATTACTGAGTTCCTACAGCCAATCATTACATGTCATTACCCTTTACCACTCTATCATTTCAAGTGTAAAGTCCAGGCAGTCAGTGCCACTTATCATATTATACAGTGTTAACTATATTCAGTTAATTCATTCTAACCAGACCATTTCTCTCCTTCAACAACCCTATTACAGCTATTATCTATACAGCAAATCCGGCCTAACATAGAAACCGATAGACTGCTTCCTATTTATATTTGCGTACGTCTCTAGTAAGTATATTAATTCTAAAGAGATCTAAAAGAATTCAGCGTTTGAAATGACTTACAATTAAATAAAATAATGAGCTAAAAAAAAAAAATAATATTATTTACATACTTACTGTAAATAAAAAAGCCGCTGGTTTTTACATAATAACTCTGTAAATAATAAATCAGAACTTTATTAGCTTGTATACTATAAATAGATATCTTAGAATAATAGATATGCATTCTTATGCTAATTATTGCATATTAAAATTGTGGATAGTTCCTTTCACAAACAATCGAATGAATTAAAACTAATAAACTTCAAATATGAAATGTTTTAATTATTAAAATAAAGCCTCATTCATCTAGTGCGAAACACCTACATGAGTTTTTTCTCGCTGTAAATCTATCTATATCTCAGATCTAGTTGAAAAAATTGTCTCATGTCAGAATATAGGTTTGTTTTTTTTTTTTAATTTTTTTATTTTTAGTTGGTCTGTTTTTGAGGCAAAAAATTGAAGAAAAAAAAAATGAGAAATGAGAAACCGTTCAAGTCGCACATTCGGGTGACGAATCTTGAGCGAAATCTTAGTTCCAACTCTAATAATGCTATGCAAACGGAATATCAAATTAGAGCTGTTTGTGATTATTCATTGTTCATTTTTTGAAATATTTTGTCCATTATAATGGATGTGATTAGGAAAGAGAATTAGAAAGAATGAATTTAGGAACGGGATTAGAAATAAACTATATGATATGGTGAACGCTGTGTAATAAAATAGAACTCGCAAACTGCAAAAGACATTACAATTAAATAGAAGTTAGGTAGCGAGGGAATAATAAAGGACTGGCTGAGTAATAAGAAGGTAGGCTGACTGGATGTATTGATGTAAAACTGTCGTAAAAACTGTCCTGACTGCTCTCTGTCGCTATATATATATATATATATATGAATCGAATTCTCCCTCCCAGTCTGGTCTAAGTGGGGAGTAACTAATGTTTGATTCATTTAATGTCTGCTTCTCCGCTCTTCGTATCCTATGAACCTTTAATGATTCTGATCCCATTACACCCATGCATACATAATATTTACACATAATCAGAAAATGTTTTTACTTTCCCTTCCTCCTGGTAAGAGTAAATATGTATTGCGATCATGCCAAACATTCCAAAATACATGTATACGAGTTTGAAAGAAAATCTTTCTAGCATATGATGATATGTTTGTGTCTATGTGAAAAAAGTAACTCAAAAGCGAAGTAAAAAAACAAACTTGGTATTCTACTTAGGTACTGCCATCGCATCAGGCACGAAAGTTTCGGACAAAATTCATCAACCGGAAGTACGACTTTACTAAATGTTTTTTTTTTTTCAGGATTTCTCCGAAAAAGGCTGCTTTACACATGGGTACCTGTTTTTTTTGTAACATTCTTTTGTGAAATTGATTTTTTATTTGTAAAGGTGACTACCTCGGTTTTTTGTAACAGTAACGGTATCTCTAGAATACCACTTTCAGTACAATTTATGGCTATTTACAAACTATGTAATATTAATGACCAATAGAAGCAATGATAGAATAACAAAATTTACAGAAAAACGGATAATCGGCTGTGTTTAATTAAACATTCTTCCGAAAAAGTTGATTATAGGGAATTGTGCGGTATTTGTCTTATATCTGAAATGTTGTCATTTGTTCAGTATTATTGGTGCTGTTTACTGGACTACAATGTAAACACACTCCTACTACACCAAATGACTTCATAAACATCTATTTCCGGTAAAATTTCAATTTTTTGAAAATTTGACACAATATTTCTCTTACGTAGGATAATTGAAACAAAAGTGTTTAAACATTTAAGAAGAAAAAATCTATTAAATTCAAACACGCTCAAATGCACTATGACCACATATACGTATGTTTCCGTCACCCAAAAAAATTGAATGATTTCAATAAACTATTCTGTGAAATTGCACTTTCCGGTAACCTGATTTTCTTCAAATTTGGAATTCTAGCAATGCTTACACTGTGGATTAATATTATAGAGGTGGAAGAACCAATATATCAATAGCGAAGTGATCATTTAGAGGAAAACAAAACGTTACCAAAAAATCCATTTACCCAGGAAAATGTTTCAAATAACAGTGATACAATGTGCAGAAAGTGTACGAAGATTAAAGAAAACCGCTGGAGCCGTTTCGAGAAAATCCGGTTGATGGATTTTGCCCGAAATCTTCGTGTCTGATTCGGTAGTAGTTCTTAAATGGAATTTGAGCTTCCTGTGGTGATTTTTCGTTTTTTAGATATTCTGTTAACAAATACGCATACACATACACACACACACACACACACACACACACACACAGGCCATTCGCTAAAAGCATTATTTTCGTATTCAGGGTGCCTCAAAACGTATATTTCCGGTGAAAACTCAATTTCGAAAACTTTGACACGATGCCATTTCCTCTTACCAGGAGTAACAGGAAGTAAAAATGCAAAAAAAAGAAGAAACTTTTGCCGCATTCGGAATGCAACAATCAATACAAATATTTAGCATTTGGTAAATATGTTTCTGTCGGCCTCTTTTGAACGACCTCTTGTAATCATTTTTTTTTTTACAGTAAATTGAGCATAACATTCCGACTTCAGATCTTGTCACTGAAAACATATATACTGACATTTATGTGACCAACAAGTGGAAGAAAAATTTCAAGAGCCATGGGCGTACATGTTATAAATCATATTGAAATAAAAGAGATTAAATAATTGTATTAATTAGAGTCAGAGAAAGTCATTTGAATCTTTCACACCAGATTTATGTTTGAGTACCTCAGAGTACGAAATGTTTTCTCTCTCTCTCTCTCTCTCTCTCTCTCTCTCTCTCTCTCTCTTTCCGGGCGCATCTGAACAAATGATATCAGAAATGAAAAATCGCAGGAAGTTGTAAACTTGATATTCTGTTTAATTACTACCGCCACGAAGTATCTCGCTTTAAGTTTTTGGTCAAAATCCATCAACCGGAAACGCTTCTTCCCGGTTTTTTTTTCACGATTTTTCTCCAACGATTTTCTTATACCTAATAGGTATATTGGGCAGATATACAAACCTGGGATAATTTTGTTAGGCATTCTTTTATTTTTATTGTCTATGGGGAGGTTTTATTGCCTAAGGGCTATCCAAAGCCCTTCTGGACCCATATAGCTATCCTAAAAAGTTCCGAGCCTTTTAAGTACACTGCCGGTCTCCGGACAGTGTTCTCTCGTTACACACAATATTGTCCATCACCGGGCAATGAACTGTAAGAGGCTCCTAGGAAGAAAAAAAATCTAAGGGTAACACAGCTGGATTCGAACCCGTGACCTTCGCGTTATTCTTTGATTTTACTCTCAAATATTATTGTGATTTGTTTATTGTGTTGGCGCTACCTGTGCCCAATGTGGTTTCTCCCACTCTAGTCCGAGAGAGTGGTCCTGGCATTTGTCTGGACTTATCATATTATACAGTGTTAACTATATTCTGTTAAATTCATTCTAACCAGACAATTTCTCTCCTTCAACAACCCCATTATTGTGTTGGCGCTACCTATTGTGTGGTCACATGTGCTAACCATTATAATAACCCTCCCTCAACAACTGAGCAACAATTTCAACTTTACAGAAATATTTTGGTCAATATTATTTTGGTGTTAATAACAGTAAGAGAAAGTCGTGCGAGTGTTTCACACCCGATTTTTTTTTTTGTTCTATATTTAATATTTACGTTATAGTTACCTTGATAACTACCCGTAGGTTTTTGTAGGTAATTTTAAAGGTAAACATAGAGAGAGAGGTGATTGTTAACTAAAAATGGTATCCTATCTACTATAATTACTAGAGTCTTAGTACGTGCATGGGCCATTAGGAAGTGTGCCCTTTAATTTTGGAGGTGTGGCCGTATATAATATAGACACGAACTCCAAGAGAGTGTGTGTGTGTGTGTGTGTGTGTGTGTGTGTGTGTGTGTGTGTGTGTGTGTGTGTAGTATATATAAAACTTTTACTCTCTTTCCACTTTACAATAAAATAAATAATTTAAAAAAAAAAAATTGAGATATTAACAAATTCATTAAAATTATGTGTTCTAAATTTTAATGCTCTTTTCATTTTGTTTATAAAATTGTCATTTTTGTTTGTCTGTTAGTTGTTTATATTCTCTTAATGCTGTTGGAGGAGTATTGCAATCGTGTTAGATTTACCGTTCTACATAATATCAATGTATCCGACATGAAAAGATTCTATTCCAATTCAATAACCAGAATTATTGTATTCGTCTCAGATTTTGCAATCGATGTTTTTGCCACCGGAAATATATTGTTATGAGGTTCCCTCAGCAGGGAAAAAGTGAGCTTTACAGAAATCGGGGGATGTTTAAACTTAATTATTCACTTTTGATATTCCCAGAAAATGGGACAGGAAGTTATTTGTCAAATTCTCAACTAGGTTTTTTTTTCTGTTTTTTTTTTTTTAAATCAAATTACGCTCTGTCGAAGGCAACATCTGGCAACCCACTATTTGGAGGATTTACAATTTGTATTAACAGTTCTGCAAAGCAGAGCAAGCATCAAGATGCTGAGCATTCATAATTGCTGATTGGCATAATGGTGAGACTATGCCATTATAATCGTGACCGGCATTCTAAACAGAGCCGCGTTATTAACAATAATATTAAGTTTACACATTCTGCGATTTTCTTTTTTGAGATATGCTGGCCCACACTCACACAGACTTATTGCAAAAAACCACTTTTTTTGACTCAGAGGACCTCTTTACGGATAATTCCGGTGAAAACTCGAAAACTTCAAAACATTATTGAGAGAAGAGTAACCTTTTTTCTTTCCGAGAACCTTCTCTGGATAACATTTTTCTCGGGTAAAAGTTACAAATAAAAGTAATAAATAAAAATAATAATAAAACAACAGAAAATTGAAAAATAAAAATAAAAAAAGTTCAGTAAAGGTTGCACTTCCGATCGGTTAAAATATTCTTGAAATTAGCAGTTTTGGAATCTTAGATAATATACTGAAATGGTACTTTAGAAGAGGCTAGCCTCAGGTTACTCCCTCTTTCAAAATCCCTGTAAAAATAAATTTCCAGTAAATTTTCCAGGAAATAGGTTTAAAAAAATAAAATATCGACAAAGGACGGGTGTTGGTGTAGTGGTTTTGAGCATGGCCTTGTAAGTGTGAGGATCCCAGTTCGAGTCCCGCGTATAACTGCTAAGTTTTATATTTGTTTAAAAATTGTTATTAGTAAAGTAGGTGCTTCCGCCCCCGTCCACGACACCTAATTTGGTAGTTAGACGTTAAGCCCGCCTGAAAATATTGGCAATACTTTTCTTTACTTTACTTATAGATCGACATTTAAAGGAAATCCGTTTTCGAGTAAAAACCTTCAAAAATCCATGAAGTAATGTGGTCACTGCCACAATTTTTAACTGCAATTTTCCCCCTTTAGCATCTAAACTAAATAGGAGTATTAATTTTCAACTTTATGCGGTTTCACACTTTTGAGTTTTACTGACCAAACACACACACACACACATAAATCAATTTCTAAAAACGCTTTTGAAAAAACTGGCATTTGTCTACATTAAACTATTTGTTGTATATGACATTTGAAAACAAAATAACAGCTAATTTCCGGTTGTCTGTCTGATGATTTATTGTGACCTACTTTAGAATCTGTCGTTGACATATATTTTTATGCAAGGAGAAAAACCAAGCGATAGAACATGAGGTTTTATTTAAGTACGATCAAGATGGGGTGCTGGGCATCACTTCATTGATTATTCTTGAGTTTTTTTCACTAGTTTCTAGACAAAAACGGTTTAAACTTGTAGTCTATGCAGTTACTGAGCTCCGCTGAGTCTGAAATACTCATTTTAGAAATTTATGTATGTTTGTATGTGGTCAGCATAACTCAAAAAAAGAAATTCATAGAAAGTTCAAACTTAATATTTAGTTTAAGTGCTGGCCTAAAATCTGACAATGAGGGTAAGGATCAAAATCGATCAATCGGGAAGTGTGACTTACTGAATGATTTTTTTTTTTTAAATTTTCTAGAAAACGGCTCGAACGATTTTCTTGAAAGTACGAATACTAATTACACATATAAAGAGCTACAACTTTTATTTGAAAATTTCTCCAGGGAAATACATTTTGGGAAGTTTTTTGTATCAGTAATATTAAACAGAGTAAATTATGTAGACAAAATGTTCCTAATTTGAAGAAAAATCGTTAGACCGGAAGTGTGACTTTGCTTAATTGTTATTTCAGTTTTATAAAATGTTATCTATAAAAGCACCGACAGATTTTTTTATTAAATTTATTACACTGACTATGAATGCGGAAACCGATTACTTTTCTTTGAACTTTTTTCGAGAATATTCGTTTAAGACGTTAAGCCCGCCTGAAAATATTGGCACAACTTTTCTTTACTTTACTCATAGATCGACATGTAAAGGAAATCCTTTCGATTTTCGAGAAAGTAGGATGGTAAGTTTTCCTCAAAAAAGTCATGTTTATTATTAAGTTTAGATTCTCCAATTGAAGACAAAAAGTGAACTTTTAGTCAAAATGATAAATTTGAAGAAAATCTCTCAATTATGGCTGTATCCATTGCACCAAGAGATAGTCGTATGAATGTTTCACACCAGGATAGTCTGGTTCGTTCCATTCTGGTCGTTTTTTTTTCACGTTTCCAGAATTCCTATTCTCTTAAAGTAACATTTAAATCCGAGGTGTAAATAGTGCATAAAATCTGATAGTACGAGATATCTTATCTGGCAAAACAAAACAAAACATAAAAGATAAAAAAAAAGATTAAACACTTTATCCCATTAATATTATCATTATATCACTTAAAATTTTATATCTTATCAGTTGATTACAAACGAGCTAGATTATTTTTTTTTTTTTTGAGGGATAATAAATACAACCAAAAACAAAGACAGAGCTCTGAATAATGGAATACTTCTTAGAAATATCGTTATTTGTTCATTTTTTTTAAAACAATAATTATTTTGTTTATATACATATAAAAATTTTTCCTATAATAAAAACAACGGCATATATAGAGAATTTGAAATGTCATTTGAAATTTTATTGCTTTAACACATTATATAAAAAGGTTGTATCGTTGTTGTCTATTATCGATATCCAAACATTTATATAATATTTAGATGATTGATTTCGATTTTTTTTTTTCTAGATAGGCTTAAATAATATAAAAAAATCTGGTATAAAACACTCACACGCCTTTCTCTTCCTGCAGTTTTATATACATTTCATTGATACATTTTTTCCAAACTTATCATTATTGCTAAATGTTTGCTTGACTTCAATTTTATATCATAGGAGAATCCAAACTTGTAAAATGACTTTTTTGAGGAAACCACGCATTTCCGCTCCCTCCCCGAACTTCTTAAAATGAACTATCGGAGAAAAAGTTCCCCAATGAAAGAATATTTATGGTTACTGTAACAAATTTAATGAAATCCGTAAGGGTGTTTTTATGGAGAAAATTGTAGAAAAGTGCAATAACTGCAGTAAAAACGCACTTCCGGTCAACCGATTTTCTTCAAACTGAAAAGTTTGATGATATATTTTTATTCTAATTAATATTCTTTAGATTATAGAATTATAAAATAGCACTTTATAAGAATTCCGCCCCTTTCCCAAAAACTATCTTAAATGAATGTCTCCAGACCAATGTTTCAAATAAAAGTTATAGCTCTTTATATGTATAGTCGACATACTAAGTTTAAAGAAAATTGTTGAAGCCGTTTTTGAGAATATCGCCAAGAAAAATACTGGAAAATCCATTCAATAAAGTGTTACCTCCGGTTTAGGAAATTTTCTGACAGGTAAATGGTTGTCAAGTATGTATTTTTTGCGTATTTTCGTTTGTGAGCTAAGCTGTTCACGTACAACACACACATACCACTTTCTGAAAACAATTTTTTTTTTTTTTGGACACAGAGGACCTCAAAACGTGTATTTCCGATGAAAACTCGATATAGAAAATCTGACACGATTACAGTACACTTCCTTTAACAGGAGATAGAACAGTTTTTAACAGTTTTCTATGATTTTTCTTCATAAAAACACCGACGGGGTTTCATTAAACTAAACATCTAAATAAGAAGTATAAGTTGTGAAGAAAATTTGCCACTTCTGTAAATTGCAATAATAAGGAAGTCGTATATAATGTTTCATTCCACATTTTTTTTCCTTCGTGTCGGAAAATTGTTCCCTTAAAACACGCAATATCATCTACGTAAATATTGGTCTAAAATCTTATATTCGAACCATTTTTGGGGGGAAAAATTCATTTTAGGGGTGTTAGGAGGAGGGAGGCTGTTTAGGTTAAATTTCCCAATAAAATGCCATTTCTTTAGAATATACGGATTCCTTCACTTCAAAATATACTAAATTTTTTTTTTAGACAAATCCAAGTTTTTTGAAAATTGGTCCTCAAGGGGAGCAGCTACGTCATTAGATTACCTCTAAAACTATCATTTACCGTTGAGGGTCACCATAATTCTATATTGAGGAGGTCAACCATATATTCAGTAAAAATTCCTATTTTCTGAAAATTAGGTACTTTGTGAATTACGGTAAGATAAAATCGTATTATAAATGTTTCACAACAGATACTGTTTTATGCTCATTTTTAAATAACTGATATTGTTATCTTTTATATAAATATATATGTAATATATAATATATGTAAATATATATATATATATATTACACGTGTACTGGAACAAATTTGTCACGTGTTCTTTTTTCTTTAAACACTTGTAAACCAGGTAAGTGTGAAAAACATTAGCTTTATTTGTAAAAGTTAATTGAGCGTAACAGAACTTATTATGTTAAACATTGGAATTTTTGCTTTGTTTTCCCTCTTTATAAACATCTATAAGGATATTTTTCCCCCACCTGTTATTGTTTTATTTTCAATTTATTGTTTGATCTTATATATCGAAAAGTTGGCCGCCTTGAGGTCATAACATAATAGGCATAAAAAAATAATAACAACAATAGTGATAATAATAATAATAATAATAATAAACGATACGAGAAAACGCCTTCTCAATAAAAAAAAATACGCTAATGAGGGTAGAACGTGTGAACATGACTTGTACATAATAAATATTCAAAGAGTCGCATGCTAATTTTTTTCTCCCAAGTATATATATATATTTTCCTTCTAATAGATCGAAACATTCGATAATATTACAGTATTTTGTAGTTGTACATAAAATATCTAGTGGGATAATAGTATTTATATATGTAAATACATATTATGTATATATAAAAGATAATTTGGTATATATTTATTTACATTCCTTTTAAAGTTAATATTATAAGGTAAAGGTTTATCAGAGTTACTCGTTTGAAATATTGCTACGGTGCCAGATTTATGAAATTGTTTTTTCACTGGAAATACATGTTTTGGGGTCCCCTGAATAAGAAAAAAATGTTTTTAGCGAATGGGGTCTGTATGTGTTAAGTTTTAACAGAACATCTCAAAAACGTAATGTCGCAAAAAGATCTTCAACTTGAGATTCCGTTTTTACTCCCCACCATAAAAACACGAAGATTTTGGGCAAAAAGCAAAACCGGAAGTGCGACTCTATAGTGAACGAAATACACGTTTTAATATCCTCTCAATACGAATAAAATATTTAAATAAAGAAAGAATTTCAGGAAGTTTCAACTTGGAATTCCGTTTTGGTACCAACCATCGCCATTGACACGAAGATTTCGACACGAAAACCATCGACCGTGCGACTTTGCAGAATGAATTACGTTTTCCAGTGTCTCGCACTTTTTTCGAAAAAGGACCCAACGATTTTCTTCAAACTTCAAACTTCTTATATTATCTACAGACATAAATACCCACCACTTTCATTTCCCGGGAAAAATGATTTTTTCGAGGGTTCCAGGAGAACAGTAGCGTTACGCTTCCTTATAAAGTACCTTACTGATGTTAAGGTCTTCCTTCCCACGGAGACCTTCTTTCTATTTCTTGTTCCAAGCATCCGTGCCTCTTGCTGTTCTGGTCCAATTAAGACCTACTTCTCGACGAAAGAAATCCGCCCACCTCCTTGGTTGTCTACCTTGGTAGGGTGTCTGTCATGGGTAACGGACCATCTTTCATCAGCTCTGCGCATCAAATGGCTAGCCCAGTCTCATTGAAATGATATGAATTAGAATTAAATATCTAGCCAATATCCAAGTTTTAAGAAAATAGATTGACGTATTTATAGAACTTTTTTTTTACTTTTCTGCGATTTTCTCCATAAAACAGCGATGAATTTCATTTAATTGATATAGTTCCAGTGATTACAGAGATCTATCACTTTTGTTTGGAACTGTTTTCCGAGAAAGTTCATTTAAAGTAGTTTTGTCGGTGTGGGGGGGGTATGATTTCCTCAAAAAAGTCGTTATATTATAAAAATTATAAGTTTGAAGAAAATTTATCATTTCTAATTCTGTAAACTGCACTCGGATAAAGTCGTGTGAGTGTTTCACACCAGATTGTTTTTACTCTACACAATAACGATCAATTTATTTATTTATGAATTCCCTTTCTTTACATTGGATCCCCAAGCCTCATGGCAGAGGTCCTTTAGAATAATATCGTTTTATTTGTATATAACCATTAATATAAACGGCCAAATACAAAATGGCGAATGTTGCATTTCCGCCTGATTCTCTTTTGCTTTCTTTTTCAATAATGGAATGAAAATGCTGAATTTTTTCTTTATAGCTCACATTAATTACATAATACACTAAATATTATGTTAGAAATAACTTGATTTTTTGCATTTTTTAAGAGAATGTAAAATGAGGGTAGAATTTGGACAATTTGATAATTTATAAAATAACTACGGAGGAAAAATCAGTAAAAAAAATTCTAAACGAAATAATTCATAGAAATAATTAGCTATAAATAATTAACCAATCACAGTGTAGAAGAGAAGATGTGAAATGTGCGTGTGTGTTAGGCCAATCAGAAATTTAGAATTATCATGTTGACCACACCCACATTTGACACCTTGTATTCTACACTGTGATTAGTTAATTATTTACAGCTGATTATTTCCATGAAAAATCTAATTTAGAATTTTTTTTACTGATTTAACTTTCGTAGGTATGTTATAAATTCGCAATAAACTTTTTTATAAAAAAAAAAATGTAAAAAAGTTATTTCTAACATAATATTTACTGCTTTATATAATAATGTATGATGGTATCGGCAGGTAAAAGAGGGCCAGCGACCGATTTCACGTTCAATGGGGTATCATTTGAATCTGTAGAACACTTCACATACCTTGGAGTAAATATTAATCGCGAAAACAAGGTGAGCGAAGAAATTAAGAAACGCATCATGGCGGGAGGTCGAGCGTACTACGCTCTTGTAGGGTTATTCAAGTCGACACTTCTCTCCAGAGCCACAAAATTAAAGTTGTATAAGACACTTGTCAGACCAGTGGTTTGTTACGACGCCGAGTCTTGGACATTTAAATTAGCGGATCAACACGTACTGGGTGTATTTGAAAAAAAATTCTAAGACGAATTTATGGTCCAGTCTGTGTAAATGGTGAATGGCGCATAAGGAACAACCAGGAACTGGAGAACCTGACAATGCATGAGAACATTTTAAGATATATAAAATCCCGCAGAATCAGCTGGCTGGGACACATCCTGAGGATGGAGGACAGCAGGATGCCAAAGTCAATATTAGATAAGAACATGCCCGGCAAGAGGAAGAGAGGACGTCCTAGGAAGCGTTGGCTAGATGACGTGAGGGAAGACCTGGACAGGATTGGTGTGTCCAACTGGAGGCAGTTGGCATTGGACCGAGAGGCATGGCAGAGAATTGTTCGGGAGGCCAAAGTCCACATCGGACTGTTGTGCAGGATAAGTAAGTAAGTAATATAATTAATGTGACCTATAAAGAAAAATCAGAATTTTCATTCCATTGTTGAAAAAGAAGGCAAAACAGAATTAGGCGGTAACATATCCAATGTAAGACCTCCATTTTGTATTTCGCCGTTTACACTAGTGGGACAAAATAATTGAAACCACCCACAAAAATTTCTCAAAGGAATTAACAAATTCCGTTAAAAAACTTTTCTTTGACCTGAAGTTTATAGCTGTTCATTATATTGTCCTTAATTTTATTTATGTGGCACAGTGAACGAAATATGGTAAGAGTACTTTAAAGATTTACCATGAGCAAATTCAATCAATATCTAGTTTTTCACAAAAACATAAAAAAAGAATTCGAATTAATTATTAGTGCCATTAAACAAATAAATTATAGAAAGTAGAAGCGTTATATATTAGAGTTCAAAAAATCTGTAGACATTGTATAAATCCAATTATTTGATAGAAAAAGAAATAGAATGTGGAAATGTAGATTTAAATTATTAAATAAAAATTAAATTGGATGGACATTAACCTACTTTAAGAAAACCATAAAAATAATTGGGGAAACTAAACTTAATAAAATGATTTTTTTTGAGGAAATCATACCTCTAGCCCCCACTCAAAGCTCCTTTAAATGCACTTTCTCGGAGTTTTTATGATGAAAAACTCAGAAAAAACTGTTCGGTATAAACGCATTTCCGGCCAACAGATTTTCTTCAAACTCGGAATTTTAATTATTATTATTTAGATTTAGAACTGTGTAATAAACTGAAGTAGCACTTTATAAGTAACATGACTCCACCCCTTCAACAAAAGCCACCTTAAATAAATTTGACCAGGGAAATGTTTCAAATAAAAATTATAGTTATTCATATATGTCATTGATATTTCATGTTTAAAGAAAATTGTTGGAGCCATTTTGAGAAAATCGCAAAAAAAAAAAAACATTCAGTAAAGTGGTACTTTCGATTGAGGAATTTTGACAGATAAGTTAATGTCGGAACCCATGTTAGTACCTAAACAGAATATTAGGTTTGAACTTTCAGCGATTTTTCGTTTTTGAGCCATGCTGTTCACCTACATCCACACAAAAGAGTTCTAAAAACCATTTTTTTGGGGGTGGGGGACTCAATGGACCTCAAAACATGTATTTCCGGTGAAAAGTCGATATCGAAAATTTGACACGATTTTATATATATATATAAATTTTATGTATCAACTATTTCTTCCATATAATAGATACAAGTTCTTTTTTGTAGCAATATCTACATTTTTGTTTTATTTATCTATAAATTATAATAACATATTAAGTTTATAAAAAGTAATTTTTTTTGCACTGTTACTAATCAATTACAAATCTTTCACGCTATATTTAGTTGTAGAAAAGTGAATTGTAAACAAAATCAATGTAATTAAGTTTATATTCCATATCTTCTTTTAAATAACTTAACTGCCAGCGGCATTGGAATAACTCTAGTTTGAAAGGCATTGGAAAGTATGTTTTGAGGTGTGGCCAAAAAAAAAAATATAAAAAATTTGCACTGAAATATATATATATATAGACCATTAAAGGAATTTTATAAAGGAATCTGGATAATGCAAAATTAAAATAGACAAAGGTGAAAATAATTCTTAGGATCAAATTTTTAATTTTTATGAATTTATATATGTACAGTACGAAGGATTATTTACAATCCAAATAAATGTATATCTGTTTCTATGCGTTCATAACTTCTATCAGAACCAGTCTACGCTAACGTTATTTGAAAACGATTCTGATATTTTAGCAAATTAAATGAAGATAACAAAATATTTGGAACCACTCATCCTTATAGCACACCTTCCACATTAAATTTCTCTAAGGAATCCCAGAATTTGAGAAGATTCTAGGAAGGCTTCCAAATTTTCTCTAGAGGTAGGATCGCAGTTCGTCAGGAGGTGTACTGGTGTAGCCTCCATAATATCCATGCTATCGCTTTTTAAGCTCAACGCAGAGAAGAGCAAAAAGAATTGAAATAAATTTTACGTTGTTTTTAATCTTATAACATTAACGATATTTTTAATCATTTCATTAAAATAACGTGATTATTAATGTGATCTTAACCTCAAGAAGAGGGGAGGTTTCTCACACTAGACCAGTTGGGCAGGCACAATAAGCCTAGTGCGTGGGATTATTACTTACCCCATGTTCAATCTAATCTAATCTATGTGATTTTTTTGTATAGGTTCCAGAATGTGGGCTAGAAGCTGGAAGCTGATCTATCCGATAATGAGGTGAGTGCAAAAAATCTGGTGCGAAACACTCACACGTCTTTCACTAACTCCTCTCTATTAAGTTTAGTAAAAATATTTCATATTTGGAACCTTTCGCCTAATACGGTTATATATAAGTGGACAAGTGATCACATTGGTAGAGTGCGCCAATAATAATTGAACTAACCCATTTGAATTTTAACGTCTCAGATTCCTCAGAACACCTACAACCAATTTTTTTTTTTAAAAATGTTTCAAATAAAAATGACACGTTTTTATCAATGCAGTGAGCTGTTTTTGAGAATACGCCAAAAAAAAATCAAAAACCTACTCTGTAAAAGTGCACTTCCGGTGTACCTATTTTCTTCAAGTTTGGAATTCGACTGCAATATTATATAGGTGTCAGATGTGGTGGTAGTACCTAAACGGAATACCAAGTTTCAGCTTCCTGAAACTGCGCATTTTTCGTTATATGAGATAATTTTTCACAACACACACAGATTGAAAGAGAGTTACCTTCCACTAAAAAAACACTTTGTTTTCTTCTCTGGGGACCTTAAAACATGTATTTCCGGTGACAACTCAATTTCGAAAACATGACTCTATCGCAGTACTACTTGCTCCTTCTACGGAGTAAGGGAAATTAAAAATTTGGTTAGAAAAATTTACTAAGTTTATTGAAACTTCACTTCTAGGTCACAATGAAGTATTTTGATGTGGAATGAGAAACTTACATTTTGCTATCAAAAGTTGGGACTACATATTAAAGTTTAATTATTTCAGTATTTGTAATTTGGCAGTTTTTCTTATAGTGATTTATCTTATCTTAACATTAATTAATTTCAATTACGAAAGGAGGTGCAGGTTTTTTTTTTTTTGAAGAATTTAGAATTTAACCTTAATTGCAATAAGGCAATTTTTACTTTTTTTGTGTGATATCAAATAGCTGGATATCTTGGCAATTTGACGTTGGCACGAACGTCAGTCCCTAAAGATTTTGTATGGTCAAACTCCTAAAGCTACGTCATATGCAGAGAGAGAGAGAGAGAGAGAGATTTATTAATTTTTTTTTCCGTTGAAGAACCTTTCTCTTAAATTCCTCCATTATTCAATCAAATATTTTTCGAATTAGAAATTAGGAATAGAAAAATGTAAAACCAATGTAACAGTGTAACCTTTTATTAAAAAAAATAAATAAATAAAAAATAACGGTACGATAATTTGTTCATTATTCAATGTAAAATTTAACCAATAAGAAAATGTGAATGACTTAACCGCAGCCACATAATCATCATTATCAGTTAATAGTGATTGTTTTAAAAGAATTGTTTCTTTTTTTTCTTTTTCTTGTTTAATTAGAGAATCACAAGAACGAATCAATTATTGGACAGATAATACGGGGTTCATCTAATAGGATTGTTTTCTTCCGCCATTCTATCCAATGAATGTTGGCCTTTGTACTTTCTCTCACTGCTAAAAGAGGAAGTATTGCGATCTTCAATATCGTTAAAAAATTCAAATTCTTAACAGAAACGATTTTTTACTTGCTAAAATTAATACTATTTCAATCGATAGATTTTTTTTTAAATTGTAATGTTTAGAAACGTTTAGTTGGGCTGGCCATAAAAATGAAGATGCAGGCGGTTTTACAGGGGTACCTGAGAATTGACTGCAAACCTTACTCTGACGATGGATTAAAAATCCGAAACCGGTCACAAACAACAAAATGAAGCATGCTTCCTCTACTTTTTGGCTGTACGGTCCACAGAGGACATTGGCCTCCTCAAACACAGGTATCGTAATCATGTGAATTCAGGTTAACCAGTGATTAACCCATTCATCCGGAGCGGCTTCCTAGGAAAGGTAGCCCTAGGATGTGCCCTGTGTCTATGTCCTCTACAGTGTCTGCACGTGTCCTTATTTGTGTGCGTTTATGTTTTGCGTACAGTATCATATGTGGTAACCCGTCGGGATACTGACCCTCCCAAGTGACTGCTTGCAACAATCATCCCATGCGGGTAAATGAAGCACGCTATAACGGATAAAATCAGTATATTACTTCTTTGTTAGTATTATCCTAGTTTCATCAGTCTTACAAAAAAAAAAATAGCACCTATAATTAATTATCTCGTTTTATTTGGACACTCTTAATAAAAATGGCAAGAAATTATATCTGATAAGATACTAAATAATAATAAGCAGATAAATAATTATCCGATAAAATTTTATAGTTAAATGTTGGAGTTGAAGAAATTACTTCAATTATGTATTCATCAATATCTGCGCACAAAAATATGTTCACAAATCTGGAAATTAATTTTCTAGTATAACCCTGAATAAATATAATCTTTATATATATACATTTAAATACCTTTATAATAAAATGTTATAGTATGTTATTCTTCACAACTTACTAAAATTCTGGTAGTAAATAATGTATACATATCCCATTTATATGACTAAGTCATAATAGATTATAATCCTTCCTTATTTTACTTACACATTATCATCATTATTATTACTATTATTATAAAAATACTTTTCTCAATATAAAACTTAATTTTTACCTGAGATAAAAATTGTCCACTTAATAAAAAATAGTTATGAAAAATTAAGGCGATAAGGCCGTGTTCCATTTATGGAAAAGTTCAAGCAATTTTATAAAAATTAAATTAAACCATCTTGTGTGAACCTATCGCTGATGGAAGTTGTTAAAATTAAAATTAAAGTACCTAGTACCTAGGCTTTAATCGATTAAAGTGATTTTATGCTAATTATTTTAAAAGATAATCTTTTGTGCAGTACACTCAGTACCATAACCTTTACAACACTTCAGTGGCCTTATTTGATAGAGATTCCATTTTCCATAGTATTTATTCGACGAAAATTATATTATACCTTGCAAAGGGAAAAAACTGATCAATTTAAAAATGAATTTTAAACTATTGTACAATAAATTGAACATTAAAAAATCTGCAACAAAGACTTCAAGTGGAACCCTCTTTAACTACAATAAAATGTTTAACAAATTAATAAGAAACAAATAAATAACCATATATTAAGTATCTTTTTTAAACAACTACCAACATCAGCCCCTTGGTTATGGCTAGCCAAATGGATACAAAGTTGCTGCAATAAATTCCCGTTAAAAAGAAATCGTTTCATTTTTTAAACATTTCCCATCATTTTCCATTCCTGATGATTCAGAACCACTCTCTGGAGTGTCCACATAACATATATAAAATTCTTAAATTTTCTTTAAAATTCTTAAACATAACTATTGAAGGATCTGGTTCTATGCCTGTACAGGCACTCTTAGCTCAGGTAATCTCTTCAATATATTTACATTGTACACAGAAGGCAGCGTTAACAACATTGAAGGAATTCAAATTTGACATGTGAAATTTAACACCAGAAATTCGGTAGAACCCCCCAAAAATTAGTTTTTCCCGGAAAGAAATCAATCTTTCAAATAAATATTATAGAAATGTATCTGTGCAGAGTCAGCATTCGAAGTTTCAAAAAAAAAAAAAGATTTAGAATTCTATCAATGCTACGAATGTTAAAGGTAAAAAACATATATCGTACTGAAGTAGTATTTTAGAGGAAAGCTGAACGCTACTGTTCCCTCGGAACCCCCGGCTGCCAAGAAATCAATTTTCCCGGGCGAAATGTATCAATTAAAGTGATACAGCATTCATGTGTGTAGATAGTATACAAAGATTAAAGAAAATCTTTGGGTATTTCACACCAGAATGTTTTTTGTGGAGGAACTGTTTAAAAGAAAATCTGGAAAACTATCATTTTCTCTTCTATTATACACATTTTATATATTCTGTTGAAAAGGAAAACATTTACGTAAATAACCATTCCAAATTATTCTATTATATAACTTCGCCATTAATCGTAACCGAGAAATTATTTTTATAGACTGAAAATGGTATCTAATGGAAGGTATTGTTCGCTCAGACCTATGGCGCAACAGACCATGAAGGGCTAAAGCTTGCCAGACGGCGATTCGGCAATTTGTATGGGGGGGGGGTGTAAGCACGCCGCGATTCCATATTCGTAGCACCGCATTCGTTACCTAGGAGCGCTACCACCTGTAGTTCCCCACTTTTTCTCACGTTGCTAGATCAACACCGACTTTTCCTTCATAGGAATCTAACTGGTGTGATTACTTGCATCAAGGGCGAGTGCGCTAGCCATTAGACCAACGCGTCAGGCCTGAAATATTCTTACAATACATATTTTAAACGAGGAATCCATTACAAATTCTAAGTCCATGGATAAAGACATATGATTAAAAGAATCGATTAAATTATGCTAAAGAGAATATCAGGTCTAAACTACCTCCTGCTATTTTTCGTTTTTTGAGAGATCTTGTTTTATCCACCATACAAACAATAGGAAAAAACCAGTGGCTGAAAATATTTAGAATAATTTATTTAAAATATATAAAAAAAGAGCTAAAAATTTAACTAATGGGGGATAGTTTGTAGGAATGGTAAAGAAGCGCGCGTTAATTGAACATCTGTAGAATAATAGCCAAGTAAAGTAGTCAGAGTGTATCACTGAGAGAGAGAGAGAATTACTGTTTAGTGAATGTCCAAGGTCATTGGTGTGGAGAGTGTGCTAGTGTTTCTGCGTTTGTATTGTGCTAGTGTTTTTGTGTTTGTGTGCCCGCGGCGTGATAACCTCTTTAGACTAGAGGCCCAAAGATTAAAAAAAAAAAAAAAACTCGCGTACACACACATTATGCATAAACACTATACACTAACATACACACAACATACATACACTAAAATGTCCTTGGTTTTTGTAAAGTTTGCCTAGAAAAATATTTTTAATACTGTACAAGAATGTATCAGTATTCCGTTTTTAGAGTTGTTGAATCTTCTTTACTTTCACTTACTCCCCGCAGTAAGAGGAAGTGTTGCTTCCAGCGTCGAAATTTAAGGAAGTGTCGAAATTTTCGAAATTGAGCTTTCAGCGGAAATGCATTTTTTTGTGGTCCCCCTAATCAGAACAAATCAACCGCAAGGGCGACTTTACAATCTACTATTTTTTTTTTTTTCAATTTTTCGTGATTTTCTCAAATAATAGCTTCAACGATTTTGTTTAAACTTCGTAGACTATCAACACACATATCACTTTTATTTAAGACATTTTTCCAGGAAAATTGAGTTTTTTGCGGGGGTTCTGTTGGGAAACAGTAATGTTAAGCTTTCCGCTAAAGTACCAATTCAGTACAATTTATGGTTCTACCGCCCCTTTATAATTTTAAGATACATTAGAAACATTGCTAGGATTCCAATTTTGAAGAAAATCGGTTAACCGGAAATGCAAGATTAGAGAATAGGTTTTTTTGAAATTTTCACGATAATATGTTCAAGATTTTATTTAAACTTCTAATACAGATAAAAACACCACATTTGAAACATTTTGGAGGTTTTGGGAGATCTGTCCATCTATCCATTCATCGTTAGCCCCACGGTCCATTGGAGGACCAAAGCTGTACTCCATCCATCCTTCCCAATTCTGCAGCTACCTCTCTTCTCCAACTTCGTCATGTTGTCCAACACATTTTTTTTTTTAAGCCATTCTGCGCGGCCCATAAAAAAAGAACTAGGCTGTGTGGCGATTGATGTTGGATATCCAGGGGACACGGTGAGAACAATCTCGGACGTAAACAACTTCACCCCTCCTGTCCTGAACATCATCCACCATTTTGCCCGCGGTGTACCTTGTTTTCTCGCTCCTCTCCACATGGCCTAACCATCTCAACCGACCTTTTTTTTTTTATATGACTTACCAAAGTCAGATTAACCATATCGTTCTCTTAAGCTTGCAATGCTTCTTACTCTAGACTCGCCATTCACCCAAGTGGAACCTTTTATCTTCCTCAAAACCTTTCTTCCCCACGTGTTAATAAGAAGTTCACTTCTTTTTTTTGTGAGAACCCGGGAGACTCGCTATCATACGTTTCTATTGGTCGTATCATAGTTTGTTATGCACTCTGGCACTTTGTGGCAGTGTACAAAACTTCAACACTTTTTGTATTGCATAAAAGCATCTATTTCCCACAGCTAATTCTTGC
Source organism: Triatoma infestans (assembly GCA_011037195.1). Classification (NCBI taxonomy): domain Eukaryota; kingdom Metazoa; phylum Arthropoda; class Insecta; order Hemiptera; family Reduviidae; genus Triatoma; species Triatoma infestans. The sequence goes on from JAAEAF010001771.1 coordinate 241,647, forward strand.
TTTTATTTCTGCTGTCATACCAATTATCTGCGATGAACATGATCTCTAGATAGTTGTAGTCACGTAAGACCGGAAAGTGATGGCCTAAGATCTTAATGCTTTCCGTATATCTTTTGATAGGCTGGAGTCATCTCCAGCTTGTTTTATTTCTTTTGGCTTCTCCTGCCTACAGGACGTCAAAGAATAGACAGTATTGTATACAGTAATATTATACAGGACGACTATTAATTGACGATATATATATATAATTGTATTAACAATAGTAAGACAAAGTAGTGGTGTCTTTCAGCAGATTTTTTTTCATCGTTATTTCTAATTTCTAATAAATCAAAGGAAATAAATCTGGTCTGAAACACTCACACGACATTCACTTACGCTAATGACCAGAATATAATCAAGAATTTGTTTAAAAAATTGCAACTTTATAATATTTAGTTGGGCTGGCCCTAAAAATGGTGGAAGGGATTTTACTTATATATCTAAGCGGCCTTATGTAGGAGCGCGCCATGTTGAAAAAGAGGAAGCATTTGTAAATTTAATTTTAAATTAACTGACTTCCCCAATACACCTATAAAATCAATTGTTCAGCAAAATATATCAAATAAAAGTGATACATTTCTATCTAATGCAGCAAGCATTCCAGGTTTAAAGAAAATCGTTTTAACCGTTTTCGATAAAATTAAAAAAAAAAACAGAAACCTATTGTGTAAAATTACACTTTCAATTAACCGATTCTCTTCAAATTTGGAATTCTAACAATGCTTCAATGTGTATTAATATTATGTAAGCGGTGAAAACCAGATATTATACTGAAGTGGTTACTTTAGAGGAAGCATAACGCTACTGTTGCCCTTAACACACCAAAAATCAATTTTCTTGGGGAAATATTTTAAATAAAAGTGATACGTTTGTATGTATGTAAGCAGTAAGCATGCCAAGTTGGATCTGTTTTCGAGTGAAGTTGTACTAGCGGTTGATGGATTTTGCCTGAAATGTACCTGTCTGATGCGGTGATAGTATCTAAACGAAATTCCAAGTTTCACCTTTCTGCAACTCATACTCATAGAGACTATTCGCTAAAAAAAAATTTTTTTCGTATTCAGGGAGCTCTAAAACATACAATCCCGAAGAAACTCAATTTCGAAAATCTGGTACTGTCGCACAAAAAGATAAGAAATTTAAACGAAAAAATATATGCTACAAACAAAACACTGCCCCCCTTTGTTATAATATGCTTAACGTGTTATTATGAATTACATTAAAATAATAATAATAATAATAATAATAATTATTATTATATGAAGGGAATTAGCCAATTTTGATTGTATTGATTATTATTAGTTTTTTTTTTTTTTATGACAGCTATGTGTTTATTATGTGCAAAGAATAATTTCTCCATTTAATTGGAGAACTTCCCCTCTCACTCCATTACACCTTTGAACCTTGTTACAGCTGGTTCTCTAATTTTTGCGCCTACACTTTTATTTATAATTCTATAAGGGCGGAGTTTCTATAAAATTTCTTAACTTTATCAAGACTTGATTTATTATTATTTTATTAGTGTGACTTTTATCTATCTATCTTTATTTTTCTATTTTCTCTCTCGTTTTTTTTTTTTTTTAATATAATAATATATAAAGACTTCCCCTATTTAGTTGGCCATGGGCTAATAAATATGGTATGTAAATTTTTAAAAAGATAGTAGAGTTCATAATCTTATGTTTTGTATTTTGCTAATATTTATTCTACTTTTTACACCTTTAATAAATAAATTAAAATACACTAATGTGAAATATTCACACGACTTTCTCTTATTGAAAATATCACAGTTTTTTGCTAAAAAACTTTTCTTTAAACTTTTAACGATTTATTATTTTCACTAAAGCTATTTTTCAAGAATTCCGTAGAGTCGTACTTCTGGTGGATGGATTTTGAACGAAACTTTTGCTTCAGATATGATGAGGTAGTTCTCAAAAAAATTAACAATTAGAAATAATAATGGAAAAAGTAAAAAAAAAAGTAATCATTTCTGTCCTCAGAATAGAGGCAATACTGCACCCCAGATTATAACCCGCTTTTCCGAAATATACAGTATAACCAAAATCTGGAAGAATATTACCAGATATTGTATGTCACAGTATCTGGAAACAAATGTAATGGTAGCAAGATTTCATTGTGGAACTGATGTTGCGAATCGCTTGGTGAATGATTTGATAAGTTAGAACTCTTGCCTATTCCAATAGTGGTGAGCTACTAGCGAAGTGAAACTTTCTAGGTGGAGGTTGATGTAACGACTGATGTTTACTCCTTAAAGTAAAATTGGAACTCACTCTTTGCCCTTCAGATGGTCAGCTTATATATCACTTTCTTCTAGGTGAGTGATTGAAGTCATTCCCCAATACATTGCCATGGGAGCGGTAGAGATGTAGTTGCGCAGGTTAAAGTGCGCTTGGTAATGCAATGGTGGCGCCTTGATGTAGTGCTATAAAAACTACTAAGAGCAGCTTTTCTATATAGCGAATTTACTGGTTATTGGTTCTATTACACAAAGAATATTCACCCAGCTAAGAGTGGTATAATTTCATAATTTAAAAATTGAAGGAGAGAGTCTAACATTTCAGAGGAAAATCTATGCCCCTGTTGTAATTTGAAAGTTATCTATTAACCAAATAACTATTTATTAAAATGGCACCTCTCCACAAATAAGTCTGGTCCAAATACTTAGGAAATTGTATTAATCATAATTATAAAACTGAAGAAAATTTTGTAACCTCACTACAAATCTAAACTATTAATAAATTTAATGATATTTATATTACATCATGGTTAGTTGTAAAAAATTAAAATATTTTAAAGACTTGTAAATATTTAGTAGCGCGCCGGACTAGCCACGCGGAAGTCCCGGGTTCGAATCCAGCATGCTGCCCTTAGATTTTCTCAACCTAGGAGTCTCTACAGTTCACTGTTCGGTGATGGGCAGTGTTGTCGTCTATAGCTAGAGAATACTGCTTGAATGCCGGCAGTGCACTGAGTTGGCTCCAAGGGGCAAAATAGATCTTTCAGATCGCAGTGCAATAATCTCATATAACAAAAAAAAAAAGAGTATTAAAAAAAAATTTAGTAAGTACTTATTTAGGCAATTGCATATTATGATTATTATTATTTATTTATTTATTTTCTGTATTCTGTTTCACTATGCTTATTAATTTATTTAACATGCAGGAATGCAGGTTCTTTATATTATTGTTTGACATTATAATTTTTATTCCATTACATCTTCTTTCGTTGGCACAGCAATCCAAAGGACCGAGGTCTCGTCCACCAGCTTCTGCCAGACATCCCTGTCTTTGGCCTTTATTTTCCACCGTCTAATACTTATTGAGTTAGGGTCATCTTTGAGGTCATCCAGCCATCAACGCATGCGAGGTGTTATTCCTCTTCTCCGGACCCCAAACGGGCGACCACAGAGTAGCCTCTTAGGCTGCCGATTCTTCCTCCATTCTCTCTACCTGACCTAACCAGTGGAGACGAACTGTCTTTACATTAGCCACATATCTTCTTCCTTGGACCACTGGTAAAATTCTAAGTTTTTCTGTCCGTTTAAAAAACTTGGGCCAAATACCTTTCTCAGGATAGCTATCTGAATAACATCCCGAGCAACATTGCGCTCTCTTTACCACTGTCTCACTAGCATACGTTACAACTGGTCTTCATTGTTTTGTATATTGTGACCTTGGCGTCACGTGACAAACCTCTAAAGAGAATGGCCTTCGCTAATGCAAATAAGTATTTATTGCCACCAGCTATTCGCGCTTTAATTTCGACTTCTATTTGTGTTCGACACGACTGCTTCCAGATACTTGAATGTTTTTCACCGGGTGCAAACTTAAGATCATTCATTTGCACTTTTTTTAGACATCGCAGTTTGGACTTCTGGATGATCTCATATTCTTTCACTGTTGACTCTCAGTTTATGATTCTCAGATCATTGCCTTGATGTTGAATTCTCCAGGACTCTCCATTACGATTAGTTTCTGATAGAAGCAAGTGAGAAAAAGGATATTAAACAAAAAGAAAACTGAATTATTGTTTTAATTTCATTTTTATAAACAATGATTTCTAATTAATGTATTCAATATAGTTGCATTTATTTCATTTAGTAGCAACCTACAGAAGTTTATTCCTAATTTAGATGTGGTGTTTAGAAATAACGCGTATTAAAAAATCTAATTTTGAAAAAAATGTATTCATTTATTATATCTAACAGTACTAGAAAGTCGTAAATTTGACGCCTAACTGAACTGGTGATTCCTTCTTTTTTTTTCAACTATCTTCCATCTTGCTAGTTACTCGGCAGTTTATTTGCAATATCTTATATCCATACTTTATCCAGTTTTCTACTTTTAAGACTAAGATATATGTTATTTATTTTCAAGTTAAAACGATCTGATTAGCACAATTAGAAATAAAATTTATGGACAATACCAGTTATAGGACTCAACCCAAATAAAAAAAAAACAAGTTATAACTACTATAATAAAAGAAGTAAAACTAAACCTACTTTGATAAAGTATACCCGTATTAATAAACCTGCAAATAAACTGACTGTTTATGTTTTCATCTGATCGAAGATAAAATTATAAAATATAACAAAAAATGAATTTGGCTTCTCATATTTTTGAAATTTAAACGACTTGAAATTATTTTTACTGTCTTTTTTTGTAATTTTTTTACCTTTAGAGGATTTATTGTGAATATGTGAATTTTTCGAAATCTACATAGTTGACCGGAAGGAAGTGACTTTAAAGGAAAAAAATTGTTTCTTTAGTTTTTTACTATGTTAACTAAACTTTGCACCTAACCACGAATTGTTTACCTAACTACTAATCTCTCATTCTTTATTAGAAATATTTTTACGGAAAAATTGATTTTTTTGGGAGAAGTGGGGGGGGGCTAGAAATGTTAAGCCTTTTACTTTCTCTCACTGCTGTTAGAGGAAGTATTGTCATCGTGTCAAATTTTCGATATCGAGTTTTCACAGGAAAAACATTTTTAAGGTCCCCAGAGTCCAGAAAAGTGGTTTTTGGAAACTGCTCTCTCTCTGTCTGTCTGTCTGTTTATAAAAACGACGAACTACATTTGTAACAATTTCCCGGTAAAATTGATTTTTTGGGGATTGTAGAGGAACAGTAGCGTTATGCTTTCTTGTAAAGTACCACTTCAGCGTAACAGCTTTACCACCTATATAATATTATCACACATTAGAAGCATTGATGGAATTCCAAATTTGAAGAAAATCGGTTAACCGAAAGTGTGATTTTACAGAACAGGTTTTTGAATATTTTGGAATTTTCCCAGTAAACATTTAGAACGATTTTCTTTGAACTTGGAATGCTTGCTGAATAGATAAGAAACGTATCGCCTTTAGTTGAATTATATTTCTGAAAAAAAGAATGGATTTTGGAGGGAAACACCACCGCCATGATTATGGCCAGCCAAACTAAACATTGTAACGTTGCAATTTTAAAGAAAATTTCTTGATTAAATTCTATTTATCAAGAAGAAAGTTAGAGAAAGTTATGTGAGTTATGTGAGTGTAAGGTATTTAGTAAGAGAAAGTTATGTGAGTGTTTCACACCAGATTTTTTTTTTTTTTTATTTATTTTCGATTTATATTTTTTATAATTTCACCAATCTAAGTTGGCCAAACTGGAATACTAGTCCAAAACGCGAAAGAAAAAACAGAGTGAGAATGTTGTTCAACTACTCTATGAAGGGAGAGAAGCCGGTTTTCACAGCAACAATCGCAATCTAAGTTGATATTGCCACCCATAGGGGCACCCCTCTGGCATGCATGCATGCAACATACTTACCTAAATATTTGTGCGTTCGTTCTGTCTCGCTTTTGTATTAAGTTTATTACTTGAATAAACCCTCCTCTATTTATCTTTCTTTCTCTTCACCTATTTTATTATTATATCAATAGAATTCAAATAAGTTTTATGGTTCGATTAATATAGTGCAAATATCTGGGGTTACTTTCTATTATATAAATTCATACAAGTGCTATTATATTGTATTTAAACATTTCTTTTAGCTTTCTTTTTGCGAATTGTTTAGCAATATTGAATCCTCTTAGAGTTTATTTTATGTGGAGGGGGGGGTCATGATTTCTCTAGGGTGTAGTGTTGAATTACTTGTATTGTAGGGGTACTTCTACGTCTTAGATGAAGTCTACACGTCTGTGAGTCCAACTCACCACCCTCTCCACCCTCTACCGCGCTCCTGCCTTTTTTCACTCTCTCGTCTTCTATAAAATACATTTTATTATACATCAGAAATCTTCTTGGGCTGCTTAATTTCTGTGGTCATCGATTGGGTTTCGGCGTTCGTCCATCTTCAGGAGATCTTGATAAAATAGTGTCTGATATAACAGACTTGCAAAGATTGAAATCAAGTCATCACTCAAACTATGTTCAAACTGATTTTCTCCTGTGTGTCTGTGACGATGGAGAACGCCAGAAACCAGTCGATGACCGAGTCTAACGCAGAAGGAATCTCGAGATGTTTTCCATCTCCGAGGACACAACCAAAAACAATAACTTTATTATGTAGTATGTATTTATAGAAATGTAATCATTGGTTTTTTACTTTCTCTTACTGCTGGGAAGAGAAAGTATTGTGATCTTGTCAAATTTTCTATATCGATTTTTCACCAGTTTAGAGGACCTCTGATATTTAGATTAAATGCTAGTATGGGACCAAACAATAAGGTTTTGAACAAAATCAGGCAACCGGAAGTAACACTTTACCGAATGCATTTTTCGTTTTCTGCAATTTTCTCGAAAATAGGTTCAACGATTATCTTTCACCTTGGAATATTACCTACATGTATAAAGAGCTACAACAACATTTAAATGAACATTTCTCCGGGAAAATTCAAGGGGACATTTAGGAGAGTACTGGTGGGTTATGTTTTCTTCTAAAGTGCTATTTTAGTTTATTATATAATTCTCCCATCTAAATAATATTAATTAGAATTAAATATTTTGATCAAATTCCGAGTTCGAAGAGTTTTTTTTTTTTTTGTATTTTGAAAGGTGCACAACATCAATAACCCTTTGCACTCGAAGAATATCGATAGACCGGAAGTGTGTTTTTACGCAACAGTTTTTTTTTTCAGTTTTCTGCGCTTTTCTCCATAAAAAACACCGATGGATTTCATTAAATTCGTTATACTAACTATGAATATAGGGTTCTATAGCTTTTGTTTGAAACATTTTTCCAAGAATAGTCATTTAACGAAGTTTGGTGAAAAGGAGTTTACGCTTTCCTCAAAAATGTTATTTTATTAAATTCAGATTGATATAAAGGTGAAGCCAAATAAACATTTAGTAAAAATTATAAGTTTGGAGAAAATTCGGCGATTATAATTCCGTAGACTATAGTGAGAGGAAGTCGTAGTTTGACCAAAAGAGGTCGTTTATAACCTCCTATCGATAAAGGGGAGTGACTACTCACCCTTCAGCACCCTTTTCAAGTTAAATCCTCCGAGAAATCTCAGAATCTGTGAAGGTTCTAGAGGGAATTATATCTTCCACCAACACCCGATAGATTTTCCTAGGCTTGCAAATCTTTCTCTGGTTGATAGCTCGCAGTTAATTACAAGGCGTATTGGAGTCCACCTTCTCCATCTCCCCACAGAATATGCAAGTGTCTCTGTAAGTGTTAGTCGTGTTTTTAGGTTCGCGACATACATAGGGATGTACTAGTGTACAGAGGATAATTTTATTTCAAAAACTTCCAGGAATTCCTCGTTTCACCCCACCCCCAAAAAAATTAACTTCAAAATTTCTGTAAATTTTGAGCAAGTTACGTAATTATGCATTTATATCCTAACAAAATTCAATTAAAATTCTATAAATGGATTGTAGGATTGTTTCTGTCTTCTTATTCCGGAAATGCAAGTTGTATTGGAATTTCCTTTAAATATGCAAACTAAAACATAAATAAATAATGAACAATTATTACTGGTTAGGAGAGGCGGAAAATTGTGATGTAACACAATATCACACTGCACACCGCAATGTATTTATTTTATTTAATTAATTTAAATTTTAATAATCACGATTTTTCTATGTATTTAATAAAAAACAATGTTCCCTCGATATACAATTGTGATTTTTATTTAATTTATTTCAATGTATATTGCTTATATCATATAAAATATAAATATTACATACAAAATAAACTAAATTCCCTCCCCCGCCACCCCCTGAAGATTCAATCGCAAAATTCACTGCACAATGGATCACAAATTACCAACTGAGTTTTTTTTTGTTTTAATTTTATTGCAAAAACCTTGTGTGAAGCAATCACACCATGTAAAGGAAAAAAAATTAAGTCCTACAGTTTTGCATTGAAACAAGTCACGCCTCTGAATATCTAATATATCGACTTTTTTAAAAGAAAAAAGTACACGCGGGTACTGCAGTACATATATAATTATGATTCCCCATGACTTCAAAATTCGATTACTTTTTCAACAACAGTATTTATAACACAAAAAAAAAATATTCAAACACACCAACGACTTTTCTTCCCGCAATTTAATTGGCAAAGTGTCATTCAAATTGCAATGTTTACAAACGGTTAGTTAGCCGCCTTGCTATAAAAAAGAGTCGTAAGGCAGATAGATCTACATCATATAGCTGACCTCTGTATAGCAGCCAACCCAATCAACAAAGTTTGTGCTGACAGTTTAAAATTTTTAACGTAAATGACATGACACCCCCCCCCCCCCCCCCCCATTTCTGGAAGATTTTTTCAGAAAAGTGTTTCAAATAAGACTGACAGATTTATTATATCTGTACGGTTTGCGTTCCAAGTTTAAAAATAATCTCTACAGCCGTTGACGAGAAAATTGAAAAATAAAAATTCTCAAAAATCCATTCTCTAAAGTCAGTGCACTTCCGGCGCAACCGATTTTCTTCAAATTTGAAATTCAACCAACGCTTATAATAGTACTTCAATATTATATAGGTGGTAGAACAAACCATACGTTATACTGAAGTGTAGATGAAAGCTTAACATTATTTTTCCCTCACATAACTCACCAATAATCAATTTATCTGGAGATATATTTTAAATAAAAGTGATAAGTATTTATGTGTGTAGACAGTATACAGGTTTAAAGAAAATCGTTGAAGCTGTTTTCGAGAAAATTACGGAAGAAAACAACATTCAGTAAAGGTGCATTTCCGGTTGATGGATTTTGCACGAAATCTTCGTTCTGATGCGATGGTAGTACCTCTAAACGGAATACCGAACTTTAAGCTCTCTGCGACTTTTCGTTTTCGAGATATTCTGTTCACACACAGCCACAAACATGCAAACAATTCGCTAAAAACATCTTTTTCATTTTTAGGGGACCCCAAAACATATATTCCGGGTGAAAACTCAATTTCGACAACTGGCACGATCTTACTAAGAGCAAGAGAAAGTAAAAAAAATCAACCGCCTCATGACTTTCTCTCATTACAATCAATAAACAATTTAAGTGGCAAAGTTTTATCCCAATTACAATGCTTACAAACATTCAGTTAGGCTTGCCATAAAAAAGATCCCTGCCTTGTATGGCAGCCAACCCAATCAACAAATTTTGTGGTGGCATTTAAATTTTTAACATAACTGACATGGGATTCCCCAGAACCTCTTAAAATCCAAAACCCACATCTTCACTTTTTTTAGACAACTTTTGCTGCAACCCTTTTTGATGATATTTTCATTTCCAGACTATTTCATTCCTTATCCATATGCCGTCTTGTCTTCATTGCACACCTTCATCAGTAATCCATTTCTTGCAAGGGTTATCTGAGTGGTAGTCCAAGTTTCTGCTCCTTCTTCTGTTCTTTTTTTGGAGACATTCTGGTTCCACAACTCAGGGTGAAATATTCTTACTCCATTCCTAGCCTGTACACTTCTTCTCAGCAGCTTAACTTTACTTCCTCGCTCCTCTTTCCAATACTTTCCTGATATCACCATATATTTCATCTTTGCATAATTTATCTTCTTCATTCTAGCTAGAATAAACTGGAACAACATATGCAAATTTCTAGGCTAATTGTAGAATTATGTGTTTCATACGGAAGTTACCTCCTTTTTATATAGATATATAAATTGAATTCCAAGCTAATACTATTTAATAGTATATTCTAGTAATTGTGCAGCACATATTATTAATTTATATTTATCTACATAGGATAATGCCAATCCTATTACACAATATGTGTATATATGTTTTATAAGGTATTTTCCATTAAATCTGTTGCCAGTGCTTGTCAATTATTTCTCTATGTTTTTATTATGATCAAACATGTTGTTTCAAAGTTTATTATCCAAGAGTGGGTTTTAGAGGGGAGGGAGGATCTGTAAACAATTACATATAACTTTAATAGAATTTTAAATAAAACCCGATGATGATTTTATTTTATTAAATCATAAATAATTTGTTTATTTATTTTATTTAATTTATTTATTTATTTATTATTTTTTTGTTATCTATATAAAAAATAAAATTAACAATTTATGTAAACCTTTTAAAATCTACTTATAATACGTTATTTTTGTCTGATTGCAAAAGATGGAATAACAAAAAAAAAAAAATTACTTTTAGAATCCTTGTATGTTTGTCAGTCTAATCCTATGTTAAATATTTATTACTCCCTCTTACCCTTAATAGTGTATTGAGATCGTATTAAACTTTTAAAATTGAGTTTTCCCCGGAAATACATATTTTGAGGTCCTCTGAGTACGAAATAATATAAATATATTCTATATAAAATGAGCATCATAAAACATCATTGTAGTAGACCCTTTCGGGTTTCCTTCATAAAACCCAATGACCACATTTAACGCTTCCCAGAGGCGAACTCGCAAGACACCGTCATATGACTTCTTCCAGGGCTATAAAGACCATATTAACATTTGACCCATTTAATATTTCAATTGCCATAAAAGCAAAATCAAAACTGCTGTAAAATAGAATAAATAGCCTTGAATAGTAACAGACAGTCTGATATAGTGTTTGCCTTAATTATACGTTGTTATGGAGGATGTTAAGTGTTTTACAGAGGAAGTTAAAAAGTGTGTGTGTGTGAAAAATAGAACAGTAAATTGTTTATTATAGCTTAATAAATTTTGGGAAAATAAAAGATAATATAATATGAGCAAACATAATAATATATGAACAAAAAACAGCTGATTTAAATAAAGCGCTGTTTTAATAAATATTTGTATTCTTAATATTAAACATATGTTTTCTCAGTACGCGTATTAAAAAAAAGATCAATGTGTGTCATTAATTAAATAATAAGAATGCAACAATAAAAATAACAAAGATAAATAAACAAAGTAAATAAATGAAATAAAAAAGAGATCAGATAATAGTTCGGTTATAATAAGCGATAGATATGGTAGATTAAACCATGAAATTAAAAACTCTCATACGAATATATATATATACACTGAATGGTAGAGTTATTTATTATTTAACTATATTCATAGGCAAATAACAAATAGATCACGATTGTGCCCTCATAATTTAGATAAATAAAGAATAAAAAAAAAAATGAATATTTCGCGCGCGAACCATTGTGTTCTCTATAACTTCTCCATTTATAAACATTGTAAACAATGAATATAAAAATCCATTTAAAAGAAACAATATTTATTTCTATTCTTAACAGCTGTTTAGTAAATTGTACAACATTAACAAACTGTCAGTGATGAATATTGTTAATACAATTATGTGTAGACTGGGACTGAGTGTAACAATCACAAGAAAATCTGGTGTGAAACATGCACACAACTTCCTCTTACTTAGTGTTAATACAATTTATAAATATATAAAGTGAACATTTTCTTGTAACTTCAAAATTTATTCAAGCATCCAATTTCAGGTGATTGGCAGGTGACAGAATTGTAATTTCATGTAATCCAAAGAGGGCGCCAATAACATTGCACCAGAAGAACCACTTAAAAACAATTTTGTCAGAAAAATATTACAAATAAAAGCGATAGGTTTATATCGTTACAATTAGTATTCCAAATTGAAAGGAAAAATCGCCATAATTGTTTTCGAGAAAACTCCAAAAAAAAAAAAAAAATCACAAACCTATTCTGTAAAATCGCACATTCGGTTTAACCGATTTCCTACAAATTCGGAATTCTAGGAATAGTTTTAATGCATACCTACATCAATATTACATAGGTGGTACAAACCATACATTGTTTTCATGTGAAACTTTAGACGAAAGCTTAGCGCTACTGTTCTCCAAGAAACATCCCTCCCTGAAAAACCATTTTTTCCCGCGAAAATGTTGCATATAGAAATCAATAAGATATTTATGTTTGTAAAAAATATACGAATTGTGAAGAAATCAATGGAGCCGTTTTCGAGACAATCGCGAAAATGTAAAAAAAAAAAAATCATTCAGTAAATTCGCACTTCCGATTGATCAATTTTGGCCGAAACATTCGTGTTAGATACGGTGGTAGTATCTAAAAGAAATGTTAAGTCGGAGTTTTCTGTAATTTTTTTAAATTTTTAGTTACACTGACACACTCACATACATAAATTTCCAAAATCCATTTCTTCTATCTCAGGGGGCCACAAAACTTGTATTTCGTGTGAAAACAAACTCAAAATTATAATTGACAAATTTTATAGCTAGTGTACCAAATTTAATGAAATTCGTCAAAACTGAAGAAACTGTTCCGTAAAAACGTACTTCCGGTTAACTAATTTTCTTGAAACTCGGAATTTTGGCCATTTATTTATTTTCAATTATTTGGTTTGGATGACAGAATTTTATAATCAACTAATGATAGCACTTTAGAGAAAAACATAACCTCCTCCCCCTAAAAGTGCCCTTAAATTAATTTTCCAAGAGAAATGTTTTAAATAAAAGTTGTACATCTTTGTATGTGTAGCTTATATGCCCAGTTTCAGGAAAATCGTCGGAGCCATTTTTAAGAAAATCGTGAAAAAGTAAAAATATCATTTTTTTCAAACTCGGAATTTCAACAACATATTTAATTCTAATTAACATTATTTAGATGATAGAATTGTATAATAAACTGAAATAGCACTTTACAGGAAACCGTAACCCCACCCCTCCCCTAAAAGTACCTTTAAATTTATTTTTACCGAAGAAATCTTTCAAATAAAAGTTGTAGATCTTTGTATGTGTAGTTGATATATAAGTTTGAAGAAAATCGTTGGAGCCATTTTTGAGAAAATTGCAAAATAGTAAAAAAAGCAACTAGCGAAGTGGTACTTCCGGTTGAGGCATTTTGACAGATAACCTACTATCAGATCCCATGGTGATACCTAAACGGAATACCAAGTTTCAACTTTCTACGGTTTTTCGTTTTTGAGCTATGCTCTTACATACATACATACAAACACACACACACAGAGACCATTTTCTAAAAACCACTTTTTTGGACTCAGAGGACCTCAAAACGGATATTTTCGGTGAAAACTCGATATCAAAAATTTGACACGATCACAATATTTCCTCTTACTAGTAGGAGTAAGAGAAAGTAAAAAGTAAAAAGTGCATGCTTGATATTTCAATTAGGTGCTTGCTTCCAGGAGACTTTCTCTTACTTCGGTAAGAGGAAATGTCTATTTTTCGAAATTAACTTACCACCGGAAGTATAATTTAAAAGATCTCTTCAGCACAATCAATTTTTATTTTCACTTCCTTTCTGTAGAAAAGGAACTACATTGCAATCGTGTAAAATTTTTTTCAACGGAAATACACATTTTGAAGTCCCCGGAGCCCGGAAAAGTGGTTTTTAGTAATTAGTCTGTGTATGTGTGGTCAGCATAACTGAAAAACCAAAAAAATCGCAGAATCTTCATTGATCAAAATTGATCTTGAACTTTCAGTAGATCCGACAATAAAGTTTTGATTAAAATGTAAATCTTTCTAGAAGGAATTTTTTAGTTTTTCGTCATTTTCACAAAAAATGGCTCCAACGATTTTCCTTAAACTTTGAATATTAACTACACATACCAAGAGCTACAACTTTTATTTGGAACATTTCTTCGGGAAAATTCATATGAGGGGATTTTTTGGAGGTAGGATAGGGTTTATGCCTTCCTTTAAAGTACCATTTTATTTCATTATACGATTCTATCACCCATATTAATATTAATCAGAATTAAATATGTTGCCAAAATTTCGAGTTTGAAGAAAAATCGGTTGACCGGAAGTGCAATTTTACTGAACAGTTTTTCCAGCTTTTCTGTGATTTTCTCCAGAAAAAAAAATCACTGATGGATTTCATTAAACTAAAGATCGAGTAAGAATTATAAGTGTGAAGAAAATTTGCCTTTAAGAGAAAGTCTTGTATCAGAATTTAAAACAAAAAAAATTGATCTCATGTGCATGTGTGTGGCCACCCTAACTCAAAAACCGAAAACTGCAAAATGTTCCAACATGATGTTTAAATTACCAGGAGATCTAAAAATAATTATTTTGGCTAAATTCGGTCAAATGGACTTTTCTTGAAATTGCATTAAACTTCGTATTCCAGCTAGAAGTAGACGTGTATTGAGATCCATTGACTAGAGATCCAGAGATCATAATATATAATAATAATACGGCAGATTGACAGAATACATCTTTGTACTCTGTAGGCTCTGAAACAGGCAGAAACTCATTCAATTAAGAAAAAAAAAAACTGTGATAGCCCAAAACTTTTTTCACATTACGTGGGAACATAAAAATATATTAAAAATCGATAAATATATAGAAATCGATAATAGAAGCCAGGTCAGATAGAATCACAATTTTATTTATATCTATGAACTTAAACCGACTTGATTTATGAAAAAAAGGTATTTAATTTATATGGCCATGGTATAAAAAGGAACCAATTAACTGCTGTCTTACTTCTTTTTTTTTTTCTTTCTTTCTTTTCATTTTAATTCGTTTCTATTTGCGAGAGAATGGTAATTGGTGGGAGAAATAGATTGCGATCTATTAATTGATCACGATTTTTTCTTTTTTTTTTTTAAAGAAACGTTGAAATATGATATATAAGTTTTTAAAATTTACTTTTAAAAATTCTCAATAGACTAGCCTATACATTTAACATTGACCAGTAAAAAATCTATAGAACAACAATACGAATTAAAATCGTTAAAAATAATTAAGTCAAATGGTCTTTTAATAATAGTTTATTAATTAATTGATTGACTCTTGTGCTTGTCATTTTTATTATTCTGCCTACACATTTTATATTCCTTTATATGTATATAGATTACGTAGTTCTTAATTTTATATTTGAATTATTAATATGAGTTTAAAGTTTATAACCAAGGTGGCGCCACAATTTGTGGCGTCGTCCATGTCAGAACTTGTCTCGCGATATTGTGAATAGTTGCATTAGACTAGATAAATCACAACAGTTTGATAAATAATTAGCATTTTTAAAGTTATTACTATTATAAAATATTTTTTTAATCTATAATTTAATTATATTCAGATAATAGTAATAGTACCGCTCCCTATTTATCATAGTTTCCATACTACGATTATAACAACGCTGATTAAAAGTCCTTTTGATTGCTTTATCTTGCTAAATTAGAAAATAATCTTTCTGTGTTTGTGTGAAAGTATGTTCTGTCAGCATATACTTTTGATTCCATCTTATCATTTTCATGATAGATAAAAAAAAGTATCATCTTTCTGCTTCAATTTGACAGCTGAGTTATCGATCGTTAACTCCAACGTATTTGAAGTTCCTTCATTGCCGCAAATTTTGTTTACAGGTTTACTGCTACGTCATCTTCAGTTGAATTCTTCTATATCTTTAATTAAAATCCATCTGCACCTGCTGTGCGTTCGCAATTGATTAATGGTAGATTGAGATCGTCCAGTCAAAGTGCCTGTCCATGTATATATACTAATCCAGTCTTGGAAACATGTATTCTCGCATTCCCAAAGAACCGAAATAATACTAAAAAAGCTAGCTAACAGTTGACTCATGCCTTCCATTTTTTACTTCGCTTATAGTTACTTTTCCATCACCTAATGAAAGACTAAATTATGCTTAAAAAAACGGGTATTGCACCAAGGTTATGCTCGTTTTACATAGCATAATAAATATATCTATACACACATATGTTTTTTATATTTATGTTTCAATCGTGTTTATGTAAAAAAGAAGAAGTGAAAAAAAAGGGTGAAGTATAAAACAATGCATGACTACTTCCTTACTACTTACTATTTTGAATAAAGTAACATCTTGAAAATAAACAAACGTTTATTTTAGGTTTGTTAAATTTATTCCATGCAATCAGCTGGAAGAGAAGGGTATTTTATTTATTTATTTATCAGTGTTAAAGGTAATATGTAAATATATTTTGTTTGTTAGCATTTTTTTTTTTTTTTTTACTTTTTCTTCATGTGCAGAGCTTGTAGAATTTTACTCATAATAAAAAATTATTTTTTGCAAAATTATCGTATCGGAAATCGATTTTTTCTTTTAAATTTACATGTTGAGCACATGAAATTTAGGATGGATATTTAGTTCCAAAACCAGTTCTTCAAAGTTCTAAAATAGTATCGTATTATATTCGTAAATAATTGCTCTATATGAGTAATGGTGAGGTAAACATTGAACCAACCTATATCCATACTGCTTCATCACATTTTTTTCTTATCCAAAGCACTCTGTGAAGGGAAATTTATATTAAGATGAACGAAGCCCATTCAGTTTCAAACTACGTTCTGGTTTGAAGTAGCATTTTAAGTATTATTATTGAAGTATTATTATTACTTTCTCTTACGCAAGAGGAAGTACAGCAAAATGTCAAATTGTCGAAATTGAGTTTTCACCGGAAATACTAGTTTTCGGGTCCTTTGAGTACGAATTTTTTTTTTTTAACGGTTGGTTTGTATGTGTGTGTGTGTGTGTGTGTGTGTGTATGTGTGTGTGTGTGTGTGAGTGTGTGTGTGTGTATTTGTGTTTGTTTGTTGGTGTGAAGAAAATGTCTCAAACAGGAAAAATCGCCGAAAACTCAAAGTATCTCCATCGCATCTGACACGATTGTTTGGATCAAAATCTAACCATTGGAAATGTAACTTTTCTGAATTTTTACAAAACTTAAAAAAAAAACAGAAACCATGCTCGATATACTTATAGGAGATTCTAAATATGAAGTCAGACAATTATAAAGTCCGAAGTAATTGCTGAAGTGGTCAACACTTGGGCGTAGCAAATGGATTGAGACTTATCACAGCGCATGAAGAAGTGGATTAGTCAGGCCATTGCAAGCATACAGAAAAATGTTTAATGAGGGCAGAACCTGTACAGTAAAAACGGGTTGGGTTGTTGGCTGGACAAAAGATTTTTGGCGTTAGATAATTAAATTAAGGTAATCCCTATCAAGGATTATTATCATTCAAAAGAGGGGAGAGCAACCAAATCCTGCGCTATCCAAAGCCCCTTTGGACCCATATAACTACCCCAAAGAAGAACAACGATAACTGGATCTGAAATAAGAGTTCCAGAACAAATCGGACCAGAGCCCTAAATGGAAACAGCCTAAGCTCCAGCACAGACATTCTGTTTTGACCAAAAGTCCAAACCTTAGTTTCTCAAATCCAAACAATCTGTCATGAGATGTATGGGTGTTTCTTTCTCTGTGTCACAAATTCTACAAAAGGGGTCAGGCATGAGCCCATGTACATGGTGGTCTCTCCATAAACCACAATGCCCAATAAGGGATCCAATCACATGATTGGAAGTGGTTCGCGTAAGACACAGCAATATATCACTAATAGCCCTGCCCGGACACCACCCCAAATGAACATCTTAGACTGCCAACAACCCACTGAGCTCATCCATAAAGATGAATGCTGTGAAATTATCTATGACTGGAAGCTTGACAGACATGTGTCTAAAAAAACACACCAACAGCAGGGTCCTGACGAATTAAAGGGAGAGAGGCGCCTAATTTGGCAAACAAACCTATCTACCTTTTTAATTCCCACGATTCACATACGACCTGATAGAGACTTAGAACATCATTCTTTGAAAGAGTAGCTCTTCCACTCTTTTGGAACATTCCAATATTAACTTAGAGGTGAAGACACAAGAACATAGTGCCTTCAACGCAGCCTCACTAACCGAGCAGATATAATTCCTTTTCAAATTAGAGTTACATACCCGCTCATCAGATACTTAGCAAGAAATAGCATAAACCTCAGCCTAGAAAACAGTGGCCCTTTCACCAAGAGACACTGCATCAAGAACAGAAACTTTTAAAAGTAAAAATAAGTAACATGTGCTAATAATATATTTCTTACGATTAATTAGTAATTAAGTATTACAAATGAATATAGTCCAATCACACACACATAGTCTTTCCTCGCATTTCAGGCCAAAGCAAATTTTTTCATTTCCCAAGAAACAGCTAATAAATGTTTCTTGAATATAATAATCATATGTTTATGATTTTTTTCCCGCTTTTTTTTTTAACTCGGCTAACATATAGCTGCCAAATATAGAAAGGAGACCATCCATATGACGGTAAATACGTATGGGTGTTCAAGGTAAATTACATGTAATTCGTGACTATAGGTCATATATATATATATAATGTTTGTAAGTCTGTATGTATATATAGTGGACAGCTGAACCCTTCTGTTTGTATATTTGGACTTATAAGTCATGAAAAACGTTTTGTCAATAATCAATGAACCGTGATAATACAAAATATATTAAAAATGGAAAAAAAAAATAAGAAAAAGTAAAATGACATTGACAATAGTTGAAGGAAAATACTTTAACAAACAGTTACACATACTTACTTACTGCAATTAATTCGAGTTTAACGGACAGATTTTCTTTAAAATAGCAATGTTTATTATAAACGTTTAGTCTGAGTTGCCCAAAAAAGTTTAAGGGTAATGTGTTGGTTACCTGGGTTGACCTGTTTAAAATTAAACATAATCGGCAGGTCTCCGAGAACACCGCAGAAAATGTACGAATTAGAACTGCAAATGAAGTAGTAGTTAAAGAAAGTCGTGTGAGGGTTTTACATAGGATTAGCCACTTCTTCCTCGGGGCGTCGTATGGCGCACCCGGTACCAGGGGATCTCTTTGAACGGGTGCTTAGTTCCGGTCCGCATTGCTAGTAAACATCATATATTACTTCCCTTGTTAGCTGGCTTTATTTTTGTGTTCATGGCAGAAATGTTTTTAATTTCTGTCTTCAACGGAATTAGATGTTTTAAGTCCACGTAACAATTATTTTATAGGACATTCGGAAACAATTAATGTTAACACATATATATCCAATCAAATACCAGCTAACAGTGTTCACATAACATGTTTATAGAGACTATTTACAGTGTACAAGAACAGATGTGACAGATCCTTTTCTAGATGGCAATGGATTTCTAGCCACTCCTAGACTATCTATATCTAATCCTACAACAATAGGACAGAATATGTAACTATTTTAACAAATTAATAGATTTAATTAAAATGTAAAACTGAATCGTTAATTATTAAAAATAAAAAATATGATTCTACAGTCTTCTAAATAATTGATTCTCTAATTTTTGTTTTGTTTTAATTTTAATTAATTTATAAATTCATATGACATAATCATTATTACGTATAGACAAATGATTTCTTTACATAGATATCCTCCTGCAATCTTGTGATAGATTGCATTTAATTATAAAAAGGTAATATATTGTATCAACCAATTAGTAGGAATGAACTGAATACCTACGATAATATATTCATTCACAAATACATTATGTCTAAGTAATAAATTCATTGTATACAGTATAGCAGAACCTAACTCCCTCTCTATTCTACATTTTTCATAAAATGGTCCTCCCCATCCAATTAACATAAATATTGCGTAAAAAGAAAAAAACATGCTATGTTTGCGGTTAAAAGGTTATGGTGCATTTAGGGGGGGCATTAACACTCTTCTCACTTTAGGGACTTCTCTGTAATGTAACATTCAATAGGGATATGTGTTTTAGTATATAGTATATAATGTATTACATATAGACTAAGTACTTACTAACTTTAAAACCAGTTATTTACAATGATTATCATATTTAAATGGTACCTTCCACGTTTTGTGTTTTTTACCAATTTGGGGTAGGATATTAGAAATAAAATATACGTAAAATACTTTTAAAAAAATCTAGTGTGAAACAATCACACGACTATCTCTTTGTGCAGTTTACATAAATTTGTAATTGACAAATTTCAAACTTCAAACTTACAATGTTTACTTGTCTTCAATTTTATCGCAAAGGAGAAATTAAATTTAATAAAATGACTTGTTTTTAGAGGAAAACACAACCTCCCCACTCCTCCTAAACTTCTTTAAATGAACTTTCTTGGAAAAAAAGTTTCAAAGTGACAAGTCTCAGTATTGTCATAGTTAGTAAAACAAATTTAAGGAAATCCGTCGTTATTTTTATGAATAAAATCGAAGAAAACTAAACAAACAGTTCAGTAAAAATGCACTTCCGGTCTACCGGATTTCCATCAAACTCGAAATCTTTGCAACATATTTAATTAAAATTAATATTATTTAGACGATCGAATTGTATAATACACTAAAATAGCACTTTAGAGGAAAAAATAAAAGCCCACTCTTTCATCAAAAGCCCCTTAAATAAATTCGTACATATTTAAAGAATATGTACGAGCCCTTAAAGCCTCTTTATATTTGAATTCGTACATATAAATTCAAACTATAAAATTAACATATCCTACTATAGAAGTTACACTATTTAATACAGTTTATATTTTTATCGAATGCCTTTAAAAAAAGACATGATGTTTAATAATAATGTAAAAAAAAAAAAAAAAAAAAATAGGTTATGTTATCATACTTCTCAGTAATTGGTGTGTCATCTATCGCATTTTTCTTTTATAATAGTTCTTTTATCAATAGTTTTATAATATAGTAATTTCGTTTGACATTTAATATTAATAATATTATTGTTTTTATTTTTTAATATTTTGTTACTTTCTCTTACACCTAGTAAGAAAGAGGAAGGATTGCATCGTGCCAGATTTTTGAAATTGAGTTTTAACCGGAAATACATGTTCTAGGATCTCCTGAATACGTAGAAAATGTTTTTAACGAATGGTCTGTATGTTGTGTCTGTGGTGAGATGTGTGTGTGTGTGTATTTGTTAACAAACACAAAAACGAAAAGTCACGGGAAGCTCAAAACTTGCTTTAGATACTACCACATATCAGACACGATGATTTCGGCTTTACTGAATGTTTTTTTTTCGTAATTTTCTTGAAAAAGGCTTCAACGATTTTCTTTGAACTTAGTATACTATCTACACACACAAATACTTATCACTTTTATTTGAAACATATTCCCGGGAAAATTGATTTTTTGGGGGGATTCTGGGAGAACAGTAGGGTTAGGCCAGTAAAATACCACTCCAATATAATATATGGTTCTACAACCTACCATAACATTAATATTATATATTAGCAGAATTGATACGATTCCAAATTTGTAGAAAATCGGTTAACCAAAAGTGCGATTTTACAGAATAGATTTTCCAGCATTTTGGCATTTTCTCGAAAACGTTTAAAACGATTTTCTTTAAAATTTGGAATACTTGCTAATACAAGATTGAAACATACCAAATACTTTTATTTGAAACATTCTTCCAAAAAAACTTATTTTGGATAGTTGTGCAGAATGTGGCTTTAATTTCAAATTTTGTATTTAGTTAGTTCAGTGGTTTTAGAGCGCTCTAGTGGGTCTTAATATAATCACCACTTCTCTATTTCTCATGATTAGAATTAGAATTAGAATGATGCAGGGGGGACTAAAACCCAGGAACCGCAGCTTCCCATTGAGGCTTATTGTGCCAACCCCTCGAAATCTATTAGTGGAAGCCCCCCTCTTCATGAGGTCCAGAACCTTCCCCACCAGTCCTTCTTGGAGTACGATTTCCTCCGGTCTCAATGTGCCGAAGATCTCGTACCGCAATCTACCCTCCTGACTTCTCCGTTTTTCCCAGCTTTTAGCCGACGTTTTTCCCAGCAGAACGTGACATTAATATCACTTGGAAGGGGAGCTCAAAGTCGAATGTTGGACAGCACTCCTCCCCAGCCATCTTAAAGATAGGGCCAGGGTCAATCTTCTGAATAATGCCCAAGTGCTTGGCTAGGGAGCTTCTTTGCTTCCATTGGCCATTGTTCATTAGTCTGTACGCGCTAGCCCTCGCCTCCGCTTGTATCAAAAGTTGCAGCGGAGGCAACCCCAGCAGTACCTCTAATGCTGCCGTTGGAGCAATACAGAATGCCTCCGAAATCAGCGTGAACCCCAGAGAGGTTCTTCCTCGCACCTTGCTGTTCCGTTTTCGGCTACCACACTACTGCCCCTTAAGTGAGGACAGGTATGATGGTCCGCTTATAAGGCCAGTGGGCCATTTTTGGGGAAAGTCCCCATGTTTTCCCGCAGGCTCTGGTGACTCCACAGAGAGACTTGTTTGCTTTCTGTGTCACATACTCTAGATGTGCTCCACAGGTGAGTTTGGAGTCCAACATGATCCCCAAATATTTCACCTGACCAGACACCTCTAGCGTTCTTCCGAAGAAGTTCAATGTGCTAAAACATTCCACATTCCTTCTTCTGGTAAATGGAACCAAAGTGGTCCTAGAGGGTTGACCTGATGGTCAACCCCTCTGCACCACTCCTCCACCACTCGCGGGCCTCCTGTAGCAGCTCACTGACAACAGTCTCGTGTATGCCCCTGATCATGACCACCACATCGTCCGCGTAACCAAGGACAGAACACCCCCTGCGATCAAGCTCCACCAGCAGCTCGTCTACAAACATGTACCTCAGAAGGGGAGACAAAACCCACCCTGAGGGCATCCCCTTGTAGCCGTAGTTTCAAGCGTCTCCTCATAGAGGCTAGCTATGATTCTTCTAGTTTTGGATCGGACGAGGTAATGGTCCGATTTACCCCGTGCCTTTCCAGTGCTTGGTAGTCGAGCTGTAGGTCGTGTTGCCGAAGGCACCCTCTATGTCCAGAAACACCCCCACAGCCACTTCCCTGCCATATACTGCCGCCTCCAATTCTCCAACAAGGGAGTGGAGGGCCGTTTCGCAGGATTTACTCCTCTGATAGGCATGCTGATTAGACTGCAGGGGCCGCAATTGAAGCACCGTCCCCCTGATATGCAAATCTACCAGCTTCTGCAACACTTTCATCATAAATGAGGAAAGGCTGATCGGCCTAAAGTCCTGATTGGGTATGAGTTCTCTTCCCAGGCTTCGGAATAAATACAACTCTTACAGGCCTCCATGCCAACGGGACATGGTTGAGGGCCACACTTGCCCTCATTACCCTGCAAAGAATAGGAGTAAGAATATCACTTCCTTGCTGTAATAAGCCGTCCCTTATGGCGACTTGTAGGGCTTAAAATGATGTATAGCCCACTTAATCTTGTTATATATGACGCATCTTTGGCCGCGGTCCAATCCCCCTGGATCCGGGCCTACCCCCTGGACCCATTTGTGATCCATCCCGCGGAACTACCGTCGTCACCCTCGAGCCAGGAAAGTGCACCTGAACCATATGCTCCAAGTATTCCTTCCCGCCTCTGTAAAGTCGCCATCAGGTTTCCTGATCGTTCCCAGCGGATTTGCCGGTGCCCTTGACAGTATTCTGTGAAGCCTGGCCCCTTCGGAGGTCGCTACCTCCTCGCACAGCCTTCTCCACGAATTCCTTTTAGCTTTCCTGATAGCTAAATTATAAGAGGTTAGGGCCTCACGGTACTCCTTCCATGTTCCCTTTCTCTTCGCCGCGTTGAACAGCCTTCTCTCTCTCGCGCGGAGGCCTGCCAGCTGGTCATCCACCAGCTGACACCTCTGGTGGATGTTCGCACCACTTCCGCGCAGTTGTCCCTGAAAGCATCCAAGATTACTCGCTGCAGTTGATCCGCAGCGTCCTCGATGTCATTCAGGGTCTTAAAGGAGCGTTTGACTGAACCGATGTTAAGGCTGAGATCCCGCCTATACGAGTCCCAGTCTGTTCGCCTAGGATTCGTGAAGGACGATGTATGCCTGCAGTTAGCCAGGATATCAAACCTAATATACATATGGCCCGACAGTGAGGGTTACTGGGACACATGCCAGTCTCTCACCAGGGTCGAAATAAAGTTAGTCCCTAAGGTCAGATCTATCACCTCTCTGGGATTGATGTTGCAGAAAGTTGGAGTTTCTCCTTCATTCATTATGAATAACTTGTTAGACAAAATAAATTCAAGAAATGATTTACCTCTGTTATTGGGTCCGTGCTGCCCCACACAGTATTGTGTGAGTTAGCATCGCAGCCAATTATGAGCTGTAGGCCTTGTCCCCTACTCCAGGTGACCAGCTTCCGCATCTCCTGACGGCGGCGGCGCTGGTGAATCGTACGGAAGATGCGTGGAGGCCAGCACTACCCCTGGTCCCCTCTTCCGCGCGTAGCTTTATTCTCATTGCAGGCTGGTCCCTAGAACAAAAGTCCATCAGCAGCAACGAGATTATTTCTTCCCTGATGTAAATACAACTCCTGGGATTTGCCAGGCTACGATCATAAATTATCTTACCTGTTGGCTCTCCAAGTCCCGCAACTCTCCCCCGGACCAGCCAGGGCTCCTGGATAAGGGCGATGAAGATGTTTTCTCTAACGAGATACCTGGACAGGGCCGATGATGCTGCCACGTCGAAGACCAGGGTTTGCCCCTGAGTCTCTCTTTGGGTTTGCCTCTGACTCTTCTACTAATAAGTCTCCAGTCCGCCGTCTCCAAGTCCTCACTTTGAATGCGGAGCTTGTCCAAGACGACCGCTGGAGACGCCTCCCTTAGGGAGCCAGATACCCGTACGGATACCTTAGCCGACCTAAGTATATCTCTGGCGAGCCCAATCCTCAGCCTACCCCCCCCCCAACCTGGAGAGAGGGGACCACCTGCTTCAGCCAGAGACGCATAGCCTCATTGTTGCAAACAACAAGTACGCCTCTGGACCAGTAGCACCCCCTGAACTGGGGCCTGCTCTCGTCAACTATGATGGCGACGATCTCGGCTTGTATCTGCTCCGCCTGACTTTCTGTCAGCCGGTCGCTAGGATACGCTTCGAGAGCAATCGCCATACGGTGCGAGCTAAGGCCATCCCTGAAGGGACAATATGGAACCTCGTCAGGACCCCTTGCCCTTTTACTCTCCCTTTCAGACATGCCGGATCGGTGCTTGGCGTGCTCACCTCCGACCGTACCCGCTTCGGAGTCCGCAGGGATGCGGGGGGGCGGCCACTTGCACCATCCTCCCCGCAGCTCCGCCGGCACTGCCCCGGCGGACGAAGTCCCAGCCACGCCAGCTCTCACCGGTTGCTTGGAAGAGGCCCTCCCCCGCTGCATCCTCTTCCACATACAATTAGGGATCCACTCCCTCCCCCCAGCAGCCGCCCTGCGCCTCGCCTTCTGCCTCAGCTGGGCTCCACCGGCCCTTTTGGGAGTGATTTTAATGCCCCCAATTCTTGTAGACACTTCCCCGAGGGGGTCCGCCGGAGAAGAGCCTAGACATCCAGACCCTCCAGCCATCACCCTCTCACAACTCCCTTCAACCCGGGCGGACTGATTACCCCCCGTAGTTTCGATCATGGCTGGTGTTCCTTCCCTAGACCGTAGGGAATCACCACCTGCCGATGACAGAGAACTGAGCGAGCCTTTAACCTCGCCCCTTTTTCTTAAGTTTTTATTTTTATTTTTAAGTCGTTCGCTCATGTTGGCCCCACGAGTGTTGAGAAATTAAACGGTCGCCTGAAGTAGAGCCTCTTACCACAGGAAGGCTACATTACAATAGGGTGTCGCCCGGTTCCCCAAGGTGACCGCTACCGCACATATGTTTAAACACCCTGTACGCATCCAGCCTCGACGCGCATCTCTTCTCGGCTTGGGTGGGGATACCTATAAAATGACATGACAGGATACCAAGGAAAGGAGGAGGAAAGTGGGAGACCGGAGGGGATTTACTCCGGCCCTTCATCTCTCCGTTCGCCAGCTCCCAAGAGAGGTGCCCGGACCACACCGCGTGGAGGTGGGGTTGACGTATTCTATGCAAGATGCCACTGTCATATCTCAGATACCATTTAAATTTTTTCTAAAACGTTTAAGAAAACTTGTTTTTATTCCAAAATGAGTTAATAAATATCGATAGTAATTAATAGATTTTTAAGCCCTACTTTAATTCAAAGCTATTCCTGGATTATATCTGAGTTGATACATAATGACACTTCCTGTAAGACCAAGATGATATTATGTCGAATTAATTCACAGGTTTCCATAGGTTTCATTAGCCAATCGTTGAGGAAAGTTACTATTTTATTTATATATAGTTGAGTTCAATTATCGTAAATCTGCTATGCGTGTATTGATCAATCTTTTTTCAAACTTATTATGCTTATAAAATATGATCTGGTTACCATAGTAAAATTGATATTCATTAAATTATTGATTTATAAGCATGTTAGCATTGCTTGTTGAATACTTATTTATGTGTTAACAGATATCGATACATGTTATTTTCATGAATTATTATGTATTCAGGTTAATTAAAGTTTGTATAACCTCCCTGTGGTTTATTGTTTATAAACTTAAGCAATTGTCTTATTCAAAACTGTCACTAGAGTGAGTTATTGTAGGATTGGGTAATGAATACCACCATGATAAAAAGCATGCATGATAATAATAATAGATGAAAAAAATTATATTATTTCAAAATCAGTTGTTTTTGTCAGTAGTGATCAAGTGTTTAATAGTTAATTTTATCTTCTCTTTTTCTTGTTTCTTCCGCTTCTGGTCCGCGTCATAATTTTAATATAAATGACTTTTCGTCTATATTGCATTAATAGGGAAATTCACGGTAGTTGTTACTAAATAAAACCCAAAGATTTCAGGTGTATTTCAATTTTTCTATTTAAATAATTTAATTTAACTTTTTTTTTATTGAATTAACATTTCCGTTTTTTGTTTTTTTTAAGACAAATGGATCTAGTTGGTTTTAGGGACAACAGGCTTTCAATAACATGCCGTCTGTCAAATATAAACTGATCAGCGGGTATAGTTTTAACTTTTTTCCTGAACATGGAGAAGCTTCACGTACAAATGAGGATAATGAAAACGGAAAATATCTTAGATGAAGGGATGGATTTTCTGCGTGCCGGAAAGCCAGAATACTGAATGCTGCTAGCAAGAGAACATAGCAAAGCAGAGTTAAAAAAGCATATCAGATGGATCATAGCACACGTTAAGCATATCATTACCATAGATAGATATACAACTAAGAGAAAGTAAAAAACAATCAGGGGTGAAACACTCACACGACTTTCTCTTACTGCAGTTTACACTTACGGTTATAATTTATTAATTCTCTTCAAACATATAATTTTGACTGAATGATTAGTTATCTTCAATGTTATATCTCTGTGGGAAACAAAATTTAATAAATATTCTTTCTTACTTTTGAGGAAACGTAACCTCATCCCTCTTCCCAAAACCCCCTCTTAAATGAATTTTCTCGGGAAAAAATTTCAAACATAAGTGGATAATTCTCCCTCTTTGTTTGCTTAGCATCCCAAGTTTTAACGAAACCCTCTGAGGTTTTCAGGGAGAAAATCGTAGGTAACTAGAAAAATTGTTCGGCAAAAGTCGCACTTCCAGTCAAAGGGATTTTCTTCAATCTCGGAATTTTGGCAACGTAGAGGATAGCATATTACCCTTTCTCCTCCAGAATCCCTCTAAAATGAATTTTCCTGGAAAAATGTTTCAAATAAAAGTAAACCGTGTACGTGAAGTGTACACTTAGCATTTTCCAAGCATTTTCTTTGGAAGAAAATTAAAAAAACTCAAAAACTTATTCTATGTAGTCACACTTCCAGTTAATCAATTTTCTTCAAATTTGGAATTCTAGCCAATATTTCTAATTGGTATTAATACTATATAGGTGACGACAGTGCCATACAGTGTATTGAAGTGGTAAATTAGAGCAAAACTTCACGTCAGAGACATTTTGTGTGATAGCCTGCTTCTTTTTGTGATCATCGACCGGTTTCCTAACCCTTTCCCAAAAGCCCCCTTAAATGAGTTTACTCGGAGAAATGTTACAAATAAAAGTTGTAGCTCTTTATATGTGTAGTTTACATACTTTGTTTAAAGAAAATCGTTGAGGCAAAAATGGTCGAAAACTGAAAGATATTTTCAGTAAAAAGCCCTTCCGGTTATCCGATTTTCTTCAAACTCGGAATTTCAACAACATATTTAATTGTAATTAATATTATTTAGGTGATAGAATTGTGTAATACACTGAAAAAGCACCTAACTCCCCCATACCTCCTCCAAAAGTGCCCTTAAATGAATTTTCCCTGAAAAATGTTACAAATAAAAGTTGTAGATCTTTCTACGTGTAGTTGATGTATAATGTTTAAAGAACACCATAAAAAAAAACTGTACTTCCGTTTGAGGAATTTTGACACAATAAATTACTGTCGGTTCCCATGGTGGTACCTAAACGCACTATCAACTTTTAAGTGTGTGTGTGTGTGTGTGTGTGTGGGTGTATGTTAACAGAATATCTCAAAAACGAAAAATCGCAGGAAGCTCAAACTTGGTATTCCTTTTAGGTACTACCATCGCATCTGACACGAATTTTTGGGCAAAATCCATCAACCGAAAATGGGACTTTACTAAATTGTTTTTTTCAGTTTTCACGAGTTTCTTGAAAAAAAGCGCTGATGATTTTCTTTAAGCTTTGCATATTATATACTTATATAAATACCTATCACTTTTGTTTGTAACATTTAACCGGATTTTTGAGGGTTTTATGGAAGAAAAAACGTTAAGTTTTCGTGTGTTGTTTCCGCAGAGCTGGAAAGCATCAGAGAAATTTTCCGTGATAGCCTGCTTCTTTTTGAGGTCATCGACCGGTTTCGGGCGTTCGCCCATCTTCAGGATGAGTTTGTTAGACAGTGTGAAAAGGCTTGGATAGAGCAAATTCAGTTTACACACTTTTCGCGATAAAATAACCGACAAATTTCATTAAATTTGTTTGACCAATTATAAAATTTGTCAATTACAATTTTGTAAATTGCCATAAGAGAAGTTGTGCGAGTGTTTCACACCAGATATTTTTCGTATACAGACAGGAAGGTGAAGACCTAAAAAATTTATTTCCGATAAAAGTAGAATTTCCAAAAAAAATTGCCAACATTCCAAAATTGCAGCACTAAGAGAAAGTCTGTAAAAAAGGAACTTGCGTTAAGATAAACAAAAGAAATGAGATAATAAAAGTAATAAATGATTATTATAGTTCTTTATAAATGATTAAATTGTTTGTTACAATTTAATTTTTATCTGGTCGTTTTTAGCGAGTGCGGGTGGGGGGTCTTTAAACTATTTACACATGGACAATTACATAACAATTTGTAGCCAGACTCCTAAAACTTTATTAGGCCTCCGTAATTTAGATAATGGAGGGATTATTTTATTAGTTGCACTTTAGAAATGTTTGCATATGTGTTTGTAAGTTTCTGATATTAAAACTATAGAGATAAAGATTTGAAACTCAATAGATAGTGTAATATATTTTTGTAATTAAAAGTACGATGAACTAATAACGATTTTATTGTTCAACTTGGAGATTAATAGCAATAAAATTGGATCAATAAATAAATTTCTTAATTAGAATTTCTAAAAATGATAATAAACCACAATTAAATAGCGCTCTCTATTTTCATACGTAGGAGTTAGTTTATTACATTTCAAAAGGTGAATCAATAAAATACAATCAATACGTTCAATATAATCTGTGCAAAAGTCTCGTTAAATTAAACAATAAAATGCAAACATTTATGGCTGCATATTATGTCCATTATCAAGTTTTCTTTATTTAATTCAAACATCTGTAACAAACAAACAAATATTTCAACTTCCTCTTACTTCTCCAAGTGAAAATATTGGCGATCTTGAGGAATTTACAGAAATGAATTGTCATCGGAAATATGCGACATGTTTTGACGCCCCAATGAAAACAACCAACCAAAATATCACAAAACGTTCGCAGGAAACTAGATCTTGATATTCCGTTTAGGTGTTTAAGGCAGACCTACCTACTGAACAGGTACAGTTGGCTGTAGGTGGGGATTATTTTAAACTTTCCCAAATTGGGGGAGGTGAATTAGCCACCAAAGATCTTGACGTTCCTGGGTGTAACTCAGCCTAAATAACACGAATATCATTTACATTGACATCTATCTACCAGTATTCACAGAATTCACACAGTAAGTGCAGAGGTAGTTGTTCGTTACAGCCAACTATCTAGGTTTAGCGCACTCTGGTTTACCACAAACTCTCTCTTTCTTCTCTCTCCCTTCTCTCCCCTCTCTCGTATACACACACACACACACACACACACACACACACACAGGAAAACGATCAGAGGAAAACTAATCGAACTTCAGCAAAAGTGTGTTATTTCGTTCTCTTGGGTGAAAGCCCATGTGGGTTTAGTTGGCAATGAAAAAGCTGACGAAATGGCAAAGGCAGCTTCAAAAGCTAGGGATTTACCAATCAGTTATAACAACTTTCCGAAGACATCCCTTAAATTGTGGGCTCATCAGCGCAGCGTTGGAGCTTGGGAGCAACTTTGGAGAAATTCTGTTACCGGTGCATTGACAAGGGAGTTCTTCCCTTCAGTATCATCTCGCCTTGAACTATATCACTGTAGAATTACTTATCGGCTAACCCAGTTGCTTTCGGGTCATGGGGAAAAAAATGGCAGTGTATCTACATAGATTCGATATTATCACATCCTGCTCGTGTGATCAGCTCTAGGCCCAGCAGACGGTGGATCATCTCCTGTGGGACTGTTCCTGCTTGCTTCCTTCGAGGGCAGTTCTAATGAAACGTGTAACTACCCAGTCAGGAGGTTGGCTTCCTAGCAAGTCGTTTCAACCTGAATTCTTTAAATATTTTATGGAATTTATTAATGATATATTTAAATTTCTTAATGACTAAAAAAAAAAAAAAAAAAATTAATTAATAATTAAAAATAATAATAATTTCATTTAGTGCAGCATAAGTGAAACATGATAGCAACTGTCAAGAGAGATTTACCATATAATTGACATTTATTTACTGATAGTGTTGGTGGAGAGAATTGTCAATGTTGAGAGTGAATTAATTTACAGATATACTTATAGCCATGTACCTACTTTTAATGTTTTTAATGCTCTGAATATTATATTATTATGTATAGTGTAATTTTGTAAATTTCATGTAGTGCTCTTTGAGCGGAGCATGATGGGAAAAAAACACACACACTACATGCACACTTTATAGACGAGACTTATTCTCTGTGTACAAACACTGACATTTGAAGGAATATATACTATTGTGTCTCTTGACCTTGTAAGGCGCAGTGATTTGACTTTTTAAGTCCCATTAATTAAATAAAGTGGCCGAATTAAGGTATTTTTAATTCTTTACTTCTTTATTAATATATTAATGAATAAATTATTTCTAAATAGAATTTCTAAAAAAAAATTAATCAACCGCCAACTTATTTTTTAGAAACTTTGTATGCAAATTAATGTTATTATATCCATACTTTAATCATATAATATATATGTATCTCAATAAAGACCTTTTACCCTTTCATGTTTTGACATTTAAAAAAAAAAAAAAATTAATTAATAAAGTTACAAATAAAAAATATTGAATGTTAAATTTAAGAATTAATAAAATTTACAATTTATTGATATGTTACCATGGAAATAAGGAAAAAAATAAATAAAAAGAATTATTCAAATTAGGAAGGGGGCGCGTTAAAAAAAAAAAAAAATAGTAAAGATCAACGGAAAAAATTAAGCGGGAATACTGAGAGAGAGGGTATGAGAAACTGAGTAAAACGTGCTGTGAGAAATATTAGGATTTGTCCTAATTGTGTCTATGTCGGCGTAACTGTGTGTTGTGTGTGTGTTTGTGTTTTGCTTTTTTTTGTCCGGCCAAGGTTAGTAATGCAAAAACTATTCCCTAGTGTTGTTAGATTCTTTTTAGTGTTAGTAAATAACTAAGTAGCAAGTAACTACTACTACATAATAAATGTATTCTAACTACTATCATTGTTAATTTAAATTGTTCTTTAGTAAATTAAAAATTTTAATTACAATTTAAAATTCTTTTAATAGTTACGCTTCTAGAAAATAGTGGATTACAATGCTGTGTGTGTGTGTGTGTGTGTGTGTGTGTGTGTGTGTGTGTGTGTGAAAATCGGCAGTTTAGAATACCTAACTCACAATGAATTAGTTTCAAAGGTTTTTCCCAAATAATAAAACACAGATATGTTCCATCTCCGGACTATACTTCAATGTCAGGAGGATGGAAAATAAATTAAAAAAATCTGGTGTGAAACACTCACACAACTTTCTCTTACTGCAGTTCACAAAATTGTAATTAACAAATTTTATATTTAGTGTACCACATTTAATAAAATTCGTCGGAGTACGTAGAAATTGGTCGAAAACTGAAAAACTGTTCAGTAAAAGCGCACTTCCGGTTTACTAATTTTCTTGAAACTCGGAATTTTGGCCATCTATTTATGTCTAATTAATTTTGTTTGGATGATAGAATTGTATAATCAGATGCACTTTTGTATATAGAGAATTTTATACAGAGCACTTTAGAAAAAAGATAACCTCAGCCCTCCCCTAAAAGGCCTCTTAAATGACATTATCAGCACAAATGTTTCTAATAAGAGTTCCAGCTTTTAATATGTGTAGTTCACTTTCCAAGTTTAAAGAAAGTAGTTGGAGTCGTTTTAAAGAAAATAGCAAAAAAGCAAAAAAATACAAAAAAAAAAAAAACAGTAAAAATGCAGTTCCGGTCATCCGATTTTCTTCAAACTCGGAATTTCAGCAACATATTTAATTCTAATTAATATTATTTAGATGACAGAATTGTGTAGTAAACTGAAGTAGCACTTCAGAGTAAAACCTATCCCACCCCTCCAACAATATTGCCCTTAAATAATTTTTCCGGAGAATTGTTTGAAATAAAAGTTGTAGCACTTTGTACTCGTATGTGTACTTGATAACGAAGTTTCAAGAAAATCGTCGGATCCATTTTTGAGAAAATCGCAAAAAAGTAAAATACAAGTAGTAAAGTAGTACTTCTGGTTGAGGGATGAATTTTAACAGATGACCCACTGCCGGATCCCATGGTGATACCTAAATGGAATATTAAGTTTGAACTTTCTACGATTTTTCGTTTTTAGCTATGTTGTACACACACACAGGCCATTTTCTAAAAACCACTTTTTTGGACTTAGGGGGCCTCAAAACGGATATTTCCGGTGAAAACTCGATATCGAAAATTTGGCACGATTACAGTACTTCCTGTTACTAGGAGTGAGAGAAAGTAATAAAACAAACCTAGTATGAAACACTTACAGCACTTTCACTTACCGTGTTTCTCACATTTCTTTGTGAAAAATTAACTTAGGAAGTTGAAATTTTTTTTATATGTATAGGTGGAAGGACTGAAAGGCGCTCTTCCTCAACAATACACCGCTAGAATCACTTCTACTTTCTCTTACTGCTGTAAGAAAAAGGAAATATTGCGATCGTATCAAGTTATCGATATCGCGTTTTCACCCGGTATACACGTTTTAAGGTCTCCTGAGACTGAAAAAATGATTTTTACAAATTGGTCTCTGTATCTGTGTGGTCAGCATAACCTGAAACGGAAATTCGCAGACAGTTTGAACTTGATATTTCGTTGTAAGTCGCGGACTTGATAATAACGTTTTGGTCAAAATCCATCAATCGGAAATGCCACTTTACACAATAAATATTTAAGTTTTTCCATATTTTCACGAAAACGGCTTCAACGATATACTTGAAACTTTGTATACCAACTACAGATACTAAAAGCTACAACTTTTATTTGAAACATTTTTCCAGGAAAATTCATTGGTCACCTTCAGGAGGAGGGATGGGATTATGGTTTCCTCTGAAGTGCTGATTTATTTTATTACACGATGTAATATTAATCAAAATTAAATATGTTGCGAAAAATTCCGAGTTTGATGAAAATCGGTTGACCGGAAGTGCAACTTTACTCAACAGGTTTTTTCCAGTTTTCTGCAATTTTTTCTCATAAAAATATCGACGATTTTCATAAAACTTGTTGTACTAATATCGACCGGTTAGTACAACAAGTTTTCATATCGAGACCTATGACTTTTGTTTTCAAATTTTTCCTAGAAAATTCATTTAAGGGTTTTTTTGTGGTAGGGGGAGGATAAGCTTTCCTCATGAAAGTCATTTTATAAAGTTTAGATTCTCCCATTCTTGTAAATTGAGGGCAATTTACTTATTTATTTGTTTGAAGCAGAATTAGTTATAAACTAGATAAATTACAGTAAGAGAAAGTCGTGTGAGTGTTTCACACCAGATTTTACTTCTTTTTTTTATCTTCAGTCACTATACCAAGCTTAATAAGTCATTAACCGTTATTTGAAAAAATTGGAAATATTTTCAAGATACTACCGCTTGGCAGATCTTAATCTTAAGGTGGACAAACCGTAGCATTGTAACGTATTAGTAATTTTATAATATAATTTTATAATATAAAATTATACGAAAACCTAAATGTTAAAAAAACGCTGCCTTAGAGGATTTTACCTGGAAAAATGTGTCAAAACTAAAAATTATAGATTTGTTGTAGTTGGTACGGCAGAGCTGGAAAGCATCAATGTATTAACAGAGTGTATTAACTGAATTTGCTCTATGCAAGTCTATGTTATCACACTGTATTAACAAAAACATCCTGATGATAGGCGAACGCCCTTAACCGGTCGATGGACCAACAAAAGAAGCAGGCAATTTTTAGATTTAGTTAATGTACGAAGTATGGAGAAAAGCGATAGCTAGAATCGCTCGGAAACACCCGGAAACACTCGGAAAAAGAAGTTTCCCTTCTTACAATAATTGACATAGTTACCATTGAACTAATTCTCCTTCTAACATACAATTCTTACTGGATGTAACATATAATTCTGACTACATATTTGGTTGTCCTTAATTTACATGAATGGGAGAACCTGAACTTTATAAAACGACTTTTTTTAAGGAAGGCTTAACTCACCCTCTCACAAAACTCTCCTTAAATGAATTTTCGCGGAAAAAAGTTTCAAACCAAAGTGGTACGTCTTTCTTCGGTTTCTTTATACATATTGTTAGTAAAATACTGGTTTCTTTATACATATTGTTAGTAAAATACCGGTTTCTTTATACATATTGTTAGTAAAATACCGGTTTCTTTATATATATTGTAGTAAAATATCGGTTTCTTTATATATATTGTTAGTAAAATATCGGTTTCTTTATATATATTGTTAGTAAAATACCGGTTTCTTTATATATATTGTTAGTAAAATACCAAGTCAACTGAAAACAGTCGGTATTGTTATTGAGAGAATCGTAGGAAACTGAAAAAAAAAAAAACCCGTTCGGAACTCAGAATTTTTGGCAACATATTCAATTGTGATTAATATTGTGTAAATGATAGAATCGTATAATAAATGTAAAACAGCACATTAGAGGAATGCATAAAACCTCCACACCTTTCACTAAACTAGTTATTTCCGGTTGACCGATTCTGTTCCAAAACTTTATTGCCAGGTCACCCAGGTGGAATTTTTTGTACGATATATCAAATTTGAGCTCTCAGTGATTTTCCGTTTTTTTTTTTTTTATGCTAGCCGTTACACAAAGCTAGACAAACAGAACCATAGACTAATTGCTAAAAACCAGTTTTTCGGACTTTAGTGACCTCAAAACTTAGATTTCCTGCCTGTTAAATCGAAAATTTGATACAATCGTCATACTTCCTGTAACTAGTCTAAGAAATTTATTTTAAATGTTTTATTCCAAGCAGTTTGCTATTGTATTTTTGTTGTGGTTTGTCTTCTTTAAACTTATTGTTCATTTAATGTATCTCATACCACTCTATTTGTATGGGGCTCTCCCCGAAAGCAAATAAAATTATTATTATTATTATTATTACTTCCTGTAACTAGGTGTAAGAGAAAGTAATAGAAACTTTTAAAAACAAAATCATTCAAATGTTACGTACTTTCGGAGTTCTGGTTGATCACATTGTTGATCACAGAAGTAAGAATCTAGATGATCAAAACCATTAGAGCTTGAATATAATATCATAGACCCCCCCTCCAGAATCCTCATAAAAACGTATTTTCTAAATAATTGTTTCAATTATAATTGATATATTCATTATCTATACAGTAAGCATTCCAGTTTAAAGAAAGAAAAGTCTTTCATTGGATCGGTTTTCGAAAAAAAAAGTAAATTCTAAAATTTCAAAATCCTATCCTGTAAAGTTGACTTCCGGAAGAAGAAGACCTTAAAACTGTAGCTCTCCCAACACCCTCCCAAATTCAATGTTCCTGCAAAAATGTTTTAAATAAAAGTGTGAGAGAGCGTAGAGACGGCTTTATATATGAGATATTAACAGGTGGTAACTACTTAACGGAATATGGGTTTCAGCTTGCTTCATTTTTCATCGTTGAAAAATAGTATTTTGATCGCAAAAACACACACACACACGTATATGTATATAGAGAGAGAGAGAGTGAGGGTGAGAGAGGACTTTGTTCACACCAGAGACATTTTCCGTGATAGCCTGCTTCTTTTTGTGGTCGGCCATCGACCGGTTTCGGGCGTTCGCCCATCTTCAGGATGCGTTTGTCAAACAGTGTGATAACACAGACTTGTACAGAGTAAATTCAGTTTACACACTCAGGAGTGTGTCAACAAGTCTGGGTTATCACACTGTTTGGCAAACGAATCCTGAAGATGGGCGAAAGCCCGAAACCGGTCGATGAACACAAAAAGAAGCAGGCTATCACGGAAAGTGTGATGCTTTCCAGCTCTGCGGAACCAACCACAACAACTTTGTTCATACCCAAGCATTTTGGAACTTGTACTTCCAGTGCAAACTTAATTTCGAAAGTTTAATATGAAAAATAAAAAAAATATATGCAGTATTTCCAGTGATTTTGTTTCTTATTTTCAGTTATAGTGTTCATGTTGGATAGAGTTCCGGTTCTTTAAAACCTTCACTGGAACCTGGAATCACATGTTTTGAAGTCGATCCCCTGAGTAAGAACAAACTGTTTTGTGTGTATGTGTGTATACGAACACAATATCTCAAAAACGAAAAATCATAGGAAGTTCAACTTGGTCTTCCGTTTAGGTAGTACCCATCGCATCAGACATGAAAAATCCATCGGGCAAAATCTATCAACCGGAAGTGCGTTCTTTACTGTATATTATATCCTGTTTTTCGTGATTTTTCTCAAAAATGGCTCCAACGTTTTTCTTTAAACTTCGTGTACTATCCATACAGATAAATATCTATCACTTTTATTTGAACATTTTTCCAACGGAAACTGAGGTTTTGGGGAGGGAGTGGTGTTATACTTCCCTCTAAAGTATACCACTTCATTATATGGTTTTTTTATCAGTACACATTAGAAGCATTGATATAATTTCAAATTTGAAGAAAATCGGTTAACCAGGAAATGCGATTTTACAATACAGGTTTCGAGTTTTTTGAAATTTTCTCAAAAACAGCTGCAACGATTTTCTTTAAACTTGGAATCTACCTGCTTGCCGCATAGATAGAAATGTGATAAGTTGCTAATCTCCCTTCCTTTTTACCCCCACTACAATCTATGAAACACTGGGTTGTTGGAAATGGAGATGGAGATGAACAAATAGTGAGGTGGTGGAATTTGAGAGGGGTTGATTTTTGTTTTTGATGGGCTACTGAAGCAACAGAGGGGCCAGCAGTTGATAAGTCAGGATTGTTTTAGTTAAACATGGATGATTTTTAAAAATTATAAGAAAAGAAAAACAAAAAAATAATTACGTAAGAATTGATAACCCTTATAGCTTGAATTTCCGTTTATTTATACGATTCGTAACGGAATTTCAGGGTGAGAAATTGCAAACCGGTAGTAAGTAGCGAGTATTTTGGTGGGGTAGGTTGGTTAAGAGCAGGTTATCTGGGAGAGAGCGCAACTTTTTTTTTATTATATTTTTTTGATAAAGAGTATTTCTTTTTTTTCGGCCTTTTTTCTTTTATTTTAAAGTAGGAGCGTCCCCCTGGCCAATCAACATGTGCGCTTACGTCACCAACAGCCAATCAGCTTGCCGCTATCTGACATCACTTACTATTAATAGAATAGTATATGCGGTTAGGTGGGGTAGGCCGGGGTCGCAGGCACACAGATATCCCGCGCGCGCATTTATCTTGTTCAGTCTTCAGTTAGTTGTTAATAGGGTTATGTTGGTTTTGTTTGTAAGTTGTGTTTTTTCTTTTATTTTGTATAGTGTTGTGTTGACTTCATGTTCAAATAGGAACGCCAAAAATATAAATTGCTGTTCTCCGCAAACGTTAAAGGTAATTTTTATAAACAGTTAATAATAAATTATTAATAGCCTTGTTTTTAGTAAATAATTTTCTATAATATTTGAAGAAAAACTTCGTTTATTAAATTTATGATCTTATAAATTTCAGAAAAATGTAGAAATTCAAAAAAAGATCCAGTTTCAAACCTAAAAAAAAAAAAATGATATACTGTTTAAAACTACGAACAAAACTTAGTGAACAAACCCGCGCGGGCTTTTCGCCAAAAAACACATTGGTTTTTTATCACCCAACTCCCGCCAAAATAAAAACTACAAATACATTATTTATACACAAACAGAAACAAAATAAAAAGCCATAATTTATCATAGTTGTCCCTTTTTACACATGTCACCACTTTGTCTTCTACAAATTCTTTTAATGTTTTCATTCGGACATCAGTAGATGTTATTTCATCGATTTTTTTTTGCTCTCCTTTGAGGTTATGTTTGATCGATAAGTTTTGTTAATAAATCAAATAAGTAAAAAAAAAGGCCAAAAAAAAGAAATTGTTGATACAGTTGTTTATAAATGTTAATTGTTATAAAATAATAATGCAAATTGATCAAATATTGACTTGAAACAAAAGCCGGTTTTGAAAAATATTTACCGAATAAAAGTAAAACAAAATTATATGTAAACAAAACTTCGCTAACAATCCAGAATTGTACAAGAAAATTTTCTCGGATACAATCTTTAAGAAATCTCCATTTTTTTTTTTAAGACAATAGACCCCAAGGTCATGATTACTGGGTACACAGTAACCGGATGCATTGAGAAGTTTCAGGGTAAAAAGAAAAAAGATCAAAATTTCAATAGAACAGCTGATTTTTATGTTTATTTATTCTCGAGCCAATGCTAACTAAATTGTTTCAATTGTATACAGTTTTTCACAGAGATTATATTAATATCTTTAGAATGAATTTTCCTGTTCTTTATTGTGTGTCGCTTCTTCTTTTCTTTTTTTATATGTTTTACGATTTTCTGTTGTTACGATTTCATTTCTGTTTTTAATGAATTTTTCTCTTGAAACTTGCAACACCCTTAGGTCTCGCAACTTTTTCAGGACAAATATGGCCCTTGGCCCGGGCGAATCACAGATCTCCATCGGCTCCTATCTCTTCTAGATCTTCTCCAATTTCCCCGCATCTCCTGGATTCCCCTGAAAATACACCCTACGTGACCTTCGTTTACTTCTCCGTAAATGTTCCCTATAGTCTTTTTTTTTTTCAAATTCTCTCAGCCTTTTACAGGTAGCGGTGGTTAAGGCCTGTAGTTCCAAAGGCACTACGCCATACCATATGATTAGTCTGATTATTATACAGCTTCAGTTTTGTGAATTTAGAGAGAAGTCTTGACCGGCAGAACACTCTATTGCCAACC
The DNA here is from genome assembly GCA_011037195.1 of Triatoma infestans. Taxonomy (NCBI): domain Eukaryota; kingdom Metazoa; phylum Arthropoda; class Insecta; order Hemiptera; family Reduviidae; genus Triatoma; species Triatoma infestans. The sequence continues at coordinate 281,666 of JAAEAF010001771.1, forward strand.
AAGAGTCTTCTTGTTATTTAAAGTGGCTCGTTATTCTCCTAATTGAGTGAGGAATCGTGATATGTGAAATGGGACACATTCTTAAACGTAGATTTAATATTTGGAGCCTCTATGGATAGATCATGTCCTTCTGTAAAGTCATGCAAAGTCCTTCTAGCTTCAGACGGGAACATCTTCAAGTATTTGGTTTTCTTTTAATTTATAAGCATTCCTACATCTTGAATATTATACCACAGGCTTCTTTTGGCGTGTCTACATCTAGCAGCTATAACTAACTCGTCAGCATAGGTCTTTTCTAAGTAAGATAAACTAATTTGAGAGCATTCTTCAAACAAATACCTTTATTACCATGCCCCTTACATAATGTAGCGATAACATTTTTTTTTTATGTAACTTGTTTTATGTAATCTTTTGTGTGTTTCAAAACACCCAACGCTTCTTTGATTTGATGCTAGATCAAGAATATATATTTACAGATATGTTTTGGACTAGCAGTTCCAAAGCATCAAATGAAATGTACCTGATTTAAGGTTGTTTCATAAAATAATAACTCGGTTCTCTTTTAACTCGACTCACCGACAGATTGATAGAAATATATAAAAAAAAGTTAATTCCTCAAGTACTCCAAAAGAGACCGAAAGAATGATTGCTCTATTTATAAATAATATTTCAGTAGATGCTACTAATAATATTTAATTGATGATGAATCAATATCGTTTATAAATATCGATCTGTAGTATCAATCAATAAAAAGTTTAATAGGGAAAGATCTGTAATTGTATGAAGAGAATTAAAGCTGTCTTCATTATTATTAATAATTCCAATTAATAACCTGGATTAAATTGATTATTGATAAGTTAATATAAATATTCTTTTTATATAATTACAATTCAGTAGCAGTTAAACTCTATATTTGATTATTCTAATTCCCACGAGGCAATTAATATATCGAGTGAATCTAGCTTGTTGGGTACTTGGAGATTGATCTACTACAATAATGCTTAACTATTGCATTTGCATATGGGATCACTTATCTATTACAAATTGAACATCGATTTCAAACACTTCGTTTAGCATTAACAACATTTCCCATGAAAGTATGCTTCATTTTGTGGTCATCGAATTTTCAAGAGTTCGTGCCCAGCATCAGGATACACCTTTCTTTGATTTTGCGTTATACTAATCGCAGAACTTAACACTGTTTATCAAAATATTTTCTGATTATGGGCGAATTTCAGAAACCGATCGATGGCCACAAAAATGAACCAGGCTAATATGGAAAGCTCTGATGTTTTCTTGCACAGTAAGGCTATTTTGATTCTCAGAGAACGATCTAAGCCATTAGTGTATCCTTTTTTCTATTCTATTCAGCACCGTTTCTTCTGCTTTCATTTCTTCTCCTGATGATCTCATTGGGTACTCGGTGTGCTTCTCTTATGTTTCGTCTAAATCTCTCCATCTTTACCAAGAAAATTTTTTAACTTCTGACGCTGAGATGAAGATTCATGCCCTTCCAGACTCCCTGAGAATATACTCAGTCTGACGATTTCCAGACACTCCGTTAATGTCCATATTGTTTCATACGTGCCTAGAGAACCCTGTTACATGTATGCCCATTTTTCGGAGTCTTGTTTTAAAAAGTCCAAATATTTGAACTTTCAACGTTTCCAACGGCGCCTACTTCACAACCCTCAACTACGAGGTGACGCCATTTTATCCTATTTAATCTCATAAGCATAAATTAGTTTCCATAAGTTACACAGTATCACAATGTCCCCCCCCCCAGCCAAAGTGAATTTGTTACAGGCATTAAAAAAAAAATTTCTATGTACATTGACTTCTTGAAAACTACTTGAAGTTAAAAAAGAATTCCAATAAGTGTCCAGTGTATCAGAAACATTGAAACGTTGAAGTGAACGTTCAGCCCGAAATTGATAAATTTGCTCTGACGATGGATGAAAATCCGAAACTGGTCAGGAATAAATAAATATACGACAGGTAAAATACCAGATAAAAGAAATGTCTATTGTTCGCTCTTGATGTTGACGATAGATGAATCGAAATGAAACGTCCAGGAAATTATCACCAAAAAAATAAAAATAATTTCGGCATTGTTGCCCCGCTCTTGAATATTCGTGGATTATACCTCAGTTAGGTTTTTAAGTGACATATAACTTCGGAAGTGATAACTTACCGAGAGATTTGAGAAAATATAAGCAAGCTATGCTGGACGTGTATCTCTATTAAATAATATTTTTAAAAAAACTTGAAATTTTAATATCTTCAATATTGTAAAACCACGTAACACCTACTCCAAACCTACTATTAAATTAAATTAATGGAATTATTCCCTGCTGTGCAAACCAAAATTATTTTTCGGACGACTTTTAAATGCCGCATCATATTTTCTTTAATAAAATTGATGGATCGATTTATATAAGATATTACATATATTTTCTCTCACACACACAAATCTGTGAAAATTCTGGCTGAAAAGAGCTAAAAAGGACTTCTATAGGAATGTTTTTGATTATGAACAATTACAGCTTTTATTTAATCCCCCCCCATTTTTAAAACTTGGTTTAAGGCCATTTTTCCAAAATTGTCGAAATTTCAAATTTTGCAAAAATCTTTACGCTCGATTGATATATCGATTATTATGATTATTTTGGTTATGTTATATATTTGTATTATTTCTTTAGTTAAATTCTTTTTTCAAAATTAGACAATTGAACAATACACATAAGTTACTATTTGTATTGACTTCCCTAAAAATCTCGAAACAAACTAGACAAAATTGTAAGAAACCACTGAAATGGGCCGTCCATTCCTCTTAACCGATTTTTACCGAAACTTTTCTGTCAGATATCTTAATTTTTTATATATTATTATTATTAACAATCATAATTGGATTGGGTAGATACTACAAGAAAAATTATAGAACATTATTTAGTCCTTCGCAAATGCAGGTTACTTTAACGCGGTTTGACACCCGTTTTCATGACCACTTTTTTGGGAGGTGGGGAACTACCTATTTTAAAAAAATTCTATAGGACATATTAAATACATAGATGAAACTAGAACATTTGCAGAAAAGAATGGCCATAATTCCGACGATTCCCTTTTGTAATCCTTACGAAAATACAGTTTATTAGAAACCCGCCTGCGCAATATCATTCCAATCACTTTCTTAAAATAATTGTGCAAAATTATTTGATGGTATTAATCGAGTAAAATTGAAATGACAGACACTTTTTTTTTTTTACAAATGATTCACTTTTACTTTAAAAGAGTAAATAAATTTAAATAGTTACTTATTTAGAATAGACATCGCGAAAGTCAACTAAAATAGTAAATAATTAGTTTGTCTTAAAATAACTTTTTAACCTAGAGATTTAAAAATAAATAAATAAATAAATAAAACAAAATAAATAAACCCTTCAAAAGATAATGTTTCCACCCCCCCCGTCCCCCCAAAAACTCCCCACCAAAGAAAATAAACTAACTTTGTCAAAATAAACATAAATTGTTTCACTTAAGATAGAAGAGAGATTTAAAATTTTTAAAAATCAGGTTTTTGAAACAATTCGATTGAAACTTATTCGTTTTTTTTTTAAGTCGTAGGTTTCATTTTGTATATATGTAGTGTATTTCAATAAATTGTCCTTAATACTGAAAAAAGTAACTCGATAAATGTAGTTGAAGCAGCTTCTAATTCAAAACCATTTGCAAGTACGTAGGAACAAATTGCGGTTCATTTTTGTTATCTAGATGTATATATTGTAATTATTATCGATTGTCTATAAATACATTTGATGAGCTACTTTTTTTGATACTATGCTAAAAAGGGTGGCTAAAATTGCTAGAAACAAAAAAAGGTGCTAGATCCTTGAAGGACTTTTTATAGTGATAAATTGCCTATTTTAACCGGGACTGGGTATGTATGTATTATAAACTTTGAAATTTCTTGATATTAACAGCAATAAAATCCAAATTTGTAAAATTCGGATTTTTGAATTTTGTTTGCGTTTTATAAATCAAATGAAGTTGTAAAATAAATTACATTTGAAAGCACTCAATAATGTGAATTACATTTGAATAAGCGGCTAACTGACTGACACATCAGATTGACATATTTAATAAAAGTTGATTATTCTTATATCGATTGATATAATGACATTTAACCGAATGATGAACTTATCAATTTAGAGGGATGAAATCTCGGTAAGCGGAAGTGGTTTCACTTTCGATTTTAACTTCCCTGGTCATGTCCCAATCCTGACAATACGGAAAGAACTTATAAGAATACTCCCAACGATTATATAGTTGCTATGTGTGCAACGTTTAGAAGTTGTAATTAACGAGTTTTTAATGACATTGAATCAATGCGGTTACAGGAACAATCGCAACTGAATCAAATTTACGATATCGAATTTTCACTCGAATATAGAGTTATGTTTTCCTCTAAAGTGCTATTTTAGTTGATTTCTACCATCTTAAACATAATTAATTATAAATAAATAGATTGCCAAAATTCCGAGTTTTTAAGAAAATGTTGACCGGAAGTGTAACTTTACTGAGCAGTTTTCTACCTTTTTCCCCATAAAAACACCGTCGAGTTTCATTAAACCTAATATACTAATACTATACATGCAAGAGACCTATTACTTTTGCTTAAACTTTCTTCATTTAAGGGGAGTTTTGAGGTGGAGGGAGATTTTGAGGTAGAGGGAATTTATGCTTTCCTCAAAAAAGTCGTTTTTTTTAGTTTAGATTCAAACACGAAAATTTCTGGCAAAATGCATCAACCGGAAGTGCGTCTTTACTGAATGAACTGAATGTTCTTTTCATCACGAAAACAGCTCCAATGATTTTGTTTGAACTCCGTATATTATCTATCACAACACAATAAATACCTATCACTTTTATTCGAAACATTTTGCTGGTAAAATAGATATTTTGGGGGTTCTGCGGGAAACAGTAGCGTTATGGTTTCCTCCAAAGTACTACTTCAGTAAAATTTATGGTTTTACCAGCTACATAAAATTAATACACAGAAGCATTGATAGAATTTCAGATTTGAAGAAAATCGGTTCACTGGCAGTGCGATTTTACCGAATAGGTTTTTGCGTTTTTTGAAACTTTCTCGAAAACGGTTACAACGGTTTTCTTTAAACTTGAAATGCTTGCTGCATAGATAAAACCGTGTCACTTTTATTTGAAACATTTTTCTGAAAAAATCTATTTTGTAGAAGGTATATTGGAGGTTTGTCAGTTAGTTTAATTTTTAAATTTGCACAAGCTTTCTTGGTTTTGACATAGAGCGCTCCCACATAAGGCCGCTTAGTTATACAAGTAAAATCCACACCACCATGTTTATGACCAGCTCAACTAAACATTGTAACACCAGATTTTTTTTATTTTAGAAAGATAATTCCACTATTAGTGGGTTTCCTCAACCTACAGCTTCTTCCATTCATTTCTGTGCAAGGCATGTTCTTCGGTAAGTCCTTTCCCAGTTATGCTGTCTTAAACATCCGCCATTTCTTTCTAGTCCTTAGTTCTTTTTCTCTTCCTCTTGCCCTCTTTTCTAAATCTCTTTTGGTAGCCTGTCGTCATTCTCTTGACACCTCCAATCCAACGCAGTATCTGCTTTTCTTTTATCTCAGGGAGGTTTTATTCCAGATCCATTATTCTTCTAAAAATATCATTTCCATATCTTCCTCTGTTGGATTTTCTCGCCCAACAAATTAATGGACTAAAGAAGAAACAATAAAGCTGTGCAGAAAAATAATTAATGACGCCCAAAATTAATGAATTATAAAATTCAAGTTGTTTTGTGAGTATTATTCTTCATTCTTTGTTAGCCGGTACAGACACCGTTTCTAGTTTCTCCTTTTTATTTATTTATTTTATACAACCATAAACATTTCAAATAACATGAATTAATATATAACAAGTTTTTCAATGATGTATTATATCTCGGTTTACAACACAATTTTGGTGGTTACTGCCTTAATATTATGACATATAGAAGCCTATATCTAGGACAGTACTATTATTTATATGTTCAAGATTTATTAATTTATTTTTATTATTATTTAAATTTAATCCATAAAAAAAAATCTGGTGTGAAACATGCACACGACTTTCTCTTATATGCCATTTACATAGTTTTGATTATGATTTATTATTATTTACGATTTATATATTTAATTATTTAAACGATTATTTACTATCTACTTGCAAATTTCGGTGCCGGTATAGTGTGCGCTCTACCAACCCTGTTGATATCTAAGTATAAAAAAGGTGATCTACTCTAGTATAACCTTACTAGAGTAAGGTACTCAGTAATCTCTTCTACGGAAGCCCCCCGTGCCACCCGTTGATAAAAAAAATACCCTTAGCCGGTTAAACTCGACAATAAGTGGATTACTGTTCTATTTTTGACGCTTCCCGTCATGAGGAACGACTATAAGTAAAGATCAACCGCAATAATAAATGTAATGATAGTTTTAATGATTGAAAATAATAGTTTTAATTTTAAATAATAGTTTTAATTTTAATTTTTGTCGATAGTGCATACTAACAGCGCCCGCTCTAGGGGCGGGCAACCTGGACATTTGTCCGGGGCGCCTTTTTGGTTGTGTGAGAAAAATATTGATATCTTAAATACTCAATTAATAGAAAATTTCATATATCGATTTTATCGTTCGCTAAAAATGTAGAGTGCGTAGCGTATTTATGTTGTTTATGTCTGAAAGCTAAAAATATTTACACTATTATTGAAAAATTAACGCAGAATTTGTAAAGGACGAAGCTCGAACTTGTTTGAACATGCATATACTTCTCTGGACAGAATAGCATTAGCACATGAGCAGAGCGCTGCTTCAGCTTGTGTTTGAACATGCATAGACTTGCTTAAATATATATGTATATATTCTTAAGGAGCGGCAATTTGTCTCTTTGTCCAGGGCGACGTAACCGCTACGCTACAGCGGGCGCTGATACTAAACCAGAATCATTACGATAGAGCGCACACTTTACCAGCACCCAAATTTCCTATAACTGAAAAATATGTTATTCCGAAATTAATATAAAAGCTGTATTTCCTAAACCGATTTTCTCAAACTCAGAATATTGGCCAAACATTTAATTCTTTTTAATATTGTGTGGATTATAGAAGAGTTAACACAATAGGCACTTTATAACCATAAAATAGTTATAGTTCTATTTGTGTTATAGCCGATGTACCAAGTTTAAACAAAATCGTTGGAATCGTGTTCGAGAAAATCTCAAAAAACTGAAAATGTCATTCAATAAAGTGATAATTCCGGTTGACCGATTTTGTTCAAAATGGTTATTGTCAGGCCCCCTCCAGGTGGAATTTAAACGAAATATTAAGTTTGAACTTTTTGCGAAACATATATCACCGGTGAAAACTCGATTTTCACGAAACTTTGCCACGATTGCAGTACTTACTATGTCAGCAGTAAGAGAAAGTGAAAATAAGGAGAAAATGTTGTTAAATGTAAGTATTACGATAGCGTCAAATATTCAGCATTGAATATTTAACGAGTTTTAACCAGAAGTAGATACTTTGCGTACGAAAAAAGTGGCCAACCGGAAGTGGACTTTGACTGAACGATTTTTTTTTTCGATTTTTCAACAATTTCTTGAAAACTGCTCTAATGATTTTATTTAAACTTTCTGTACTACCTACATACTCACATACAAACTAGGGCCTATCACTTTTATATGAAACATTTTTTCTAGCAAAATTGATTTTTGGTAGTTCCTGGGGGGAGGGGGGGAAAGGATCAACGTTAAGCTCCTCTTATAAGTGATATTTCAGTTCCCCAGCCGTTATCATAATAATTTTGTTTCAAAAAATTGCCTTGTTAGAATTTCCAGTTTACAGATCAGACTGAATGTGACTAAGTTCCAAAACTGGCGGTGATCTTTTGCGTAAACAAAAAACAAAAGCCATTTTTTGTTTTTTTTATGTGTACGAAAACCGTGGTTTTTGTATACCCGAAAAAGAGAGTATTTGAGCTGTTAATTGGCGTAATTAATTCAGCTTTTGAAAATTACGAATTAACTAGCCTTATAATATTATTTGTATTAGAATGAATTTGGTTATTATCGCTGCATGAAGAAAAACATTTTTATCAGACTGTGTAATATTTAATTAGTGCTTATCTCTTACGTGGATAAGAATTTGAATATAACGGAGAATTAAGTTTTCTATGTGAGCTATATGAAAACGCGCTAGTATATAGACTCGTAAAAGTGTACAGCGGCTGTGACTAAAACATAAAGATAAATTTCATAAAAACTGATATAATTCCGAATTCGGTTAATGGATTTTAATCGAAATATAAGTCATAAATTTCGTGGAATAAATGTTCTAAATATTCATAAATGGTTTTTATCGAGTTTAATGACGTTGATTCAGATTATAGCCCCTAATATAGGTGCATATTTTTTTTTACCATTCAAAAGATGAACATTGCCATAAACTGTATTTGCTCTGTGCAAGTTTGTGATATCACACTGTCTGGCAAACGCATCCTGAAGATGGGCGAACGCCCTAAACCGGACGATGACCACAAAATGAAGCAGGCTGCCACGGAAAATATCTCTGATGCTTTCCAGCTCTGCAGAACCAACCACCACAACAATAAAATTCTGTCAATTATAATTTAATGTAAGCTTAAATAAAAATAATATTACATTTTATGGATTTTCAAGTTTATATATAATACATTATATCTGAAGATAATTACAATTAAAATTACAGCAGCGCCCCCTTTATATAACCAGCAAAACTAACTGCAGAAAGTTAAGCGTATATAATACACAGATTCCTAAGAACCACAGTTTTTCCATAAATATTTAAAATAAACAATGATAGAATTATATAAATGTATATCTGTCTGCATTGGGCATTCCTAGTTGGGACACCGCAACCTATCCAATACTAATGATCTTAATTAATTATTGATACTAACAATAATATTGAAGTGTGTAAGTACAAAAAAAATATGATTTTGAACATACACGACCTTCTCTTATTTCTGTTAATATGATTATATTTAAAATAAGTTTTACTTTAAACTTTAGATTTTATCGATTTATCCTAATATAAATAATAGAGGTGGTGTGAGGTCTGTACCTAGAAAGGGCATGTACTAGAAGAAATTACATTGTCTCCAGAAGAAAGCGTCAACAACATGGAACCAAAAGAAAATTCCAATGTACTCAAAAACCTATTCTGTAAATTCGCAGTGTCTGTTAACCAATTTTCTGCAAATTTGGAATTCTAGGTAGAACTTATACATTGTACTAGAAGACGAGAGCTTGGCGCTACTGTACCCCCCCCCCCCGAACCACCACAAAAAAAATGAGTTTTCCCATGAAAATGTTTCACATAAAAGTAAGAGATATTTATGTGTGAAATTGTGTCTACGAATCGTTGAAGCTGTTTCGAAAAAATTGTAAAAACTGAAAAAAAAAAAAAAAAAAAATCAGTAAAATGCACTTCCGGTTGATGGATTTTACCGGAAACAGAATACCAAGTTTGTTTGTTCTTCCTGCGATTTTTTTTGTTTTAAAGAGATTTTATTCACACACACACAAAGACCATTTTGGCGCTCACTCGTGGATTACAGATTATAATGTAAACACATCTTCCAATTCCAGCCATTACGCACCCTCATAACTCTTATTGTACACTGAAGGAAATTTTCACTTTTCAATGTTTATAATTATTTTTTAAGGGAAGTAAGAGAGACAGTCGTGTGAGTTTCATACCGCTTTTTATTGTTGTAACTATGAGATTTATTACTAGTAATAAAAGTAATAATAATAGTTGAACAGTCTTCAATTAATTTCCATGAAGAAGAAATATCACCTGACATTTAAAAAGGCGGTGTTTGTTTTTTAAAATTCATGAAAAGATCATAAAACAGAAACAAAAGGAATTATTGCCATTTTTATTTCTAAGAAATAACTAGTGTTAATAAAAAAATAAATAAAGTTAGGATTCGGTTAAAAAAATAAAATACACTAAGTATCGTTTACTATTATCGTCAATCGGATTAGACTTTCTTCTTTTTTTTTAATAAAATAAACAACAAACAATAAAAAAAAATACTGTATTCTGTCAATCACATGGTATTATAATAAAAGTACAGCCGTGGCTAACTTGATATCTATAATTTTCTTCTCTTATCCACAATCAGCTGTTATTATTTTTTAAAACCTTATTGTAGTAAACTGTACGTTTACATTTTTATACGCCTACTTTATTTTGACTTGTAACAAAACCAAAAAAAAATTAAATGTAATATTAAAATTCGTGTAAAATTGAAAAAAAAAGGAAGTTATAGAGAGCGTTAGTACATACATATAATAAATAGTTCAGTGATTCTGTCCAATAATAACTTTAATAACTGTATGGACAACGATATGGACCAAGAGTAATATTTTTGTGAATTCTTGGTAGGCGGATAATTCTCATGTATTGCGAGTTTCTGACTTAAAAAAAAAAAAAAAAAAATGGAAATTACTATGTAATTTTTATTATAAGTTATTATTAATTTAATAAGCGATTCTTTTTAAAATTAATAGAAAGCATAGTAACGTCTGCTATATTATATACGACACTACTACACCCCCAAGGGGGAAAAACAAATCAAAACTTTGTATTTATAAATAATAGCAATGCATATAGCATTATATAAATGCAATAAAACATGTTAAAGGTTACAAACTTTTGTTACAACATTGATTGCCTAGTTACAGAGTAGAAAAAAAAAGAAGAGAATTATACGATTAACGCTTTAGATTACAGAAACAAATGGCACTGAGGTTTAACGCATAGTCTGTATTATCAGGTCCGGTCGGTTACGGCTAGACTCGTCATTATTCGTTTGTCTTTATCGCTAAGGAAAAATCTACTGTGTGAAATACTCACACGACTTCCTTTTAGGAATCAAAACTTAAATAAAACGACTTTTTTGAGAAAACCATACATTCTCCCCTCCACCCTAAACATCTTTAAATGAACTTTCCCAGAAAAAAGTACCCAACAAAAGTGATAGGTCACTGTATTCATAGTTATTGTGACAAATTTAATGACATCCGTCGGTGTTTTTATAGAATTGTAGAAAACTGAAATTATTTCAGGAAAAACGCACTTCCGGTCAATCGTTACTTTTCAAACTCGGAATTTTGGCAACATATTTAATTGTAATTAATATTATTAATGGAGGAATTATATAATAAACTGAAATAGCACTTTAGAGGATACATTATCCCACCCCTCCCACAAAAGCTGAATTTTTCCGGTGAAGTCATAATAAAAGTAGTAGCCCTTAATATTTCTAGTTGTTATACGTTGTAAGTTTAAAGAAAATCATTAGAGCCGTTTTCTACAAAATCGCAAAAAACTGAAAAATGCATTCAGTAAAATGGTAATTCCGGTTGAGGCATTTTGACAGATAACTTCATGTCGGATCCGGTAGTGATACTCTACGGGTGTATCAAGATTAAACTTCTTTAATTTTCTACAAAATGCTTCAAACGATTTGCTTAGAAACTTTGAATGCTAACTAAACAGTTTTCGATCACAGAGATTCCTTGTATTCCAGCTGCAGAATAAGAAATTCCATGCTATACTTAAAATAAAAATCATTTATCACGTTTCTGTCAAAGCGGATCTGTTGCAAAACTGTGAAACTGTGCTTTAAAAGGGCAAAGCCAGCCTACAACCCGATGCTTCAGTATTGTGCTTGAGCGTAACTGACCTCTCAAGAATAACCTGAACTAAGTGTGTCTGTAAAACAAAATATTGCCCTAGGGTTGGAGTGAGTGATGTTTTTTTAGTAGCATCACTATCAATCAACTGACTTGTAGGTTTGTGTGCCTCCATTCTTTACGCATACTGGTTCACAAATGGAATAACAAGGGATAAGAAGAAAGAAGGCAAAGTATTGTGATTAACACCTCCATCCTACGGACCCACAACACTTCCACCGGGAAAGACGTGGGATGAAGTTTTAGGAGGCGCTCTCTTTTTCTTCTGCCACTCTCTCGAAAGATGATTATAACATCACCGCTATGATGCAGAAAAATTGTTTGTGACTGGATCTCTTTAGGCAGAATTGCCTTGAAGATCAAGTGATCTGAAGCCCCCGAAACAAACTGCACATCCTCCTTTGATCCGGCAATCCTCCTTTTATGTCAACAATTCATGAGGAAAAGGGCCGAAAATGATGAAAAGTTCCAGAAGATAAAGATTTTCTAAACTACAGTTTCCCATTATTTAAAAACAATTTTTCCGGTAAATGTTTAGAGATATATTAATGTGTAATTATATATATTTTTTTTTTGTAATGATATGATTCTGTCATTAATTAGATATAATGACAAAATTCTTCATGTAGATTCTATGTACACATTCTACTCCAAGCAAGTTAATAATATACAATATTTGTTCATAATATATTATATTCACAAAACTATATTTAAACAGTAGTAAAATATCGTAACATTGACATAGAAAAAAGCCAATATTGTGGAGGCAGTGGATTTAAACGTCTGTTTTTTACATTATGGTGAGGAAAACCACATTCAAGGTAATTGCAGAGGCAGTGTGTCATTGTAAAAAAATCAAATAAAAAAAAAAACTCGTAATAATAAAAATTTCTTATTGATTCTGAGTGTGAAAGAAGCAAGATCTACTGATTAAATGAAAAATTACTATGAAACGGAAAGAGAACCGGAGGTTTCATTATCTTGTTTTCTTTTATTGAAAACACGCCATATTTGTTTCAGTTTCTTTTATTTCAATTTTTTTAATCTTATTGAAATCTATCAAAATTAAACATTTATTATAAACAGGTGGTAGGTGGAGTTTTTATTTTTATTTTCAATTTTCATTTTGTATAATTCTGTTTGTGTGTTTGTTGGTAAACCTACATATTTCCTTTAACTGTAGGTAGAGATCTTTTAGAATATCTATATAGCAAGTTCCGCTTTTTATTATTAGCTTTGTTGATTGATCATCGTCTATTATAAAACCACTAGTACTTTTAGAATGGTCTATTTATTTGTTTAAAATTGATACTGCTGCTCACATTTTATCAATATGATAATCAAAAAAAAGTTAGTTTTTTTTAATAAATTTGTGTTTGTTTAATAACTTTGTGTTTGTCATTTACAACTACCCATAATGGTGCAAAAAGTAAACCTGCTAAGGGCGGTAAATGGCGTGAATATCATGAATGATGATCATCCCAGCTTGATTAACACCCCCATCCATTAACACCCCAAGATAGCTGCTATAGGATTAGGATGTGTTGATAAGTTTTTTAAGTGAAATTGATTGTAACGAGATTTATCCAGTCCGGATATAAAAGGAAGGAATCCCAGCTGACAAAAAAAAAAAACCGTTACCCTTTACCCAAACAGTAACTAACTTCTTTTAACTGTCAAGCGAACAACTAATTGGATTTAGCAGAGTAACAAACTTTTACTAAACTAAATATATTGGTACAGCTGCCTGTGAAGAGCCACTGGAGGCCCTTGAATGTGATTTTTCATTTCCATTGATTGATGGTCAGCACGCCGCCACGATTATTCATCAGCGTGCTTAATCACACATCCAGGCTATGTATGTAACCATAATTGATGAGATAAATAAACCGTGTTAGATTCATGAAGATCCTGACCAGTTTTAACCTGCATTTCCCTCTATGCAGCGGTAATGTTCTGTTGAAACTATCCTGTTTGCAGACGCAAAAAGAAATTGCGCAGAACTTGCAATATATCGGAAAAATCTCTCCGAAATATTCTGCAGATAGAAATGAAGTCAAATATAGCATTTTATTTTGTACTAGACATGTTCTTATTATGTTATAATATGTATTTTAAAGTTTTAATGTTTAATATTTATGTTTTTATTCATAAATTATTGTTTTAGTTTTGCATCCCATCACGTCTTGTTTCAATAAATGGAATTCAAAATTTCCTTATATCTTGTAATTTTAACCAGTCAAATTGATTAGATAATCAGCTGTTGATTTTTGCAAATTTTTACTTTCTCTTAATCCTAGTAAGAGGAAATATTGCAATCGTGTCAAATATTTTTGATAACGAGTTTTCACCGGAAACATGCGTTTTAAGGTCAAAAAAAAGATTTTTTTTTATAAAATGGTCCGTGTGCGCGTGTGTATATGTAAACTGTATAATCCAAAAATGACAAGTTACAGAAAGTTCAAAGTTGACATTCCGTTTAGGTATCACCATGGGATCCGACACTTAAGTTTTCTGACAAATTCCTTAACCAGACTCCCCCTTTTCCCCCTTTACTGAAAAGTATTTCTCAGTTTTTTGCAATTTTTTCTAAAACGGCTCCAACGCATTTCTATAAACAAGGAATATGAACTAAACATATAAAGAGCTACAACTTTTATTTGAAACATTTCTCCGGGTAAAGTCATTTAAGGGGACTATTGGGGTGGGGGTTGGAGTTATGTTTTCCATCCAAAGTGCTATCTTAGTTGATTATCCAATAATTCTACCTTCTAAACATAATTAATTAGAAATAAATAGATGGCCAAAATTCCGAGTTTCAAAAAATTAGTAAACCGGAAGTGCGTTTTTTACTAAACAATTTTTTCCGTTTTCGAGATTTTTCTCAATAAAAACAGACAAATTTCTTAAAAGTTGGTATACTAACTATGAAATTTGTCAATTACAATTTTGTAAATTGCCGTAAGGATAAGTTGTGCGTTCACACCAGAATTTTTTAAAATATTCAAAGTGGGAAACTATATAAACTCCATACACTTGATAGTTTATTTTTTAAATGAGCAGTTCATATTTTCATTTCCATCACAACTTAAGATCTTATAACATGTTAATTTTTTCTTGAGTTTTTTTCTTCCTAGATACAGTTTTCTTTAGCTTGTCAGTATCATAATTCTTGTATCCTTGAACTGTGTTTAAAAAAATAAAAACAAATTATTTAAATAACTAGGTTATTAATACCGGACATAAAAGTCATACTTAAATAAAAAAAATAAATACCATAAATATATTTCAAAAAAATTAAAACGCGTGGAATGCAGCGAGTGGGAGGACCGACGGACGGACACCTTATCCTCAATACGTGTCTGGAATATTTAACTTTTTTTTCTTTTCTTTTTTCAAAGTACTTATTTTAAATATTTTACCATCTTAAGTACTTTCTTCGACAGTAATAAAACATAATTTTCCTATAAATAAATTTATGTAAATGATTTAAATCTATATAAAGAAATAAATAAAAAAAACAAATATTAATAAAACGGACAAGAAAGAACCCACATGACTTTCGCAAATTCTAATTTCATCCAAAAAAAATTTACGTTCAGATTCTGTTCTGGTTAAGACAGAATTACTGCCCCTTAGGACTAGCCACTTCTTCAAGTATTTTGCATCTCCATATGGATAACAACCCAGCCTGGACATATGAACAGTATTCATACACGCTACTTGTACTTAGCGTATCCATACTGGGGCAAAGCCCAACACACAAACTTTCATACAAAGGACATATACACAAATTACAAAAAAAACATCACAAAGTAGCCAACCACAATTGATCATAGTTTACTAGATAATAGTTGTACACTACAACTGAACATCGTCAGCCCATGATATCATTCTAAAGGCGCGCCCACACTTGCAACAACGTATTGTATTGTGTCACCGTCGCGCAAGTCAACATCGTGCAGAATCCGCAACAGGACATCGACGCGTAACATATATTCGCAGCACTGTGCCGTTCCGGCCATCAGTTCTTGTGTACAGGTCTAGTAAGAAGGATAAAGCTATGTGTATGCTGCGGCAGCTTACACACCATGGACTATTTAGTGAAAAAGAAGAAACGTCGAAGACGATGGTTGCATACATAGTTGTATAACAGAACAATGTACAGTGGTGACCAATTACTTTTAGATTTCAAATTTCAAACAGTACAAGAATTTTACCAGAATGTCGCCGACAGACTTCGCGATTATAAGTAATTTAATAGTTCCAAAAGTTGAAAGACAGAATAATAAGTTGAGAAAAGCGATTTCCATTTAAGAAAGACTAGCGTAACAATTCGATTTTTAGCCACTGGTTATGCTTTCGTAAATCTGCAATACCTCTTCAAAATTTCTAAACAATCAAAAAGCACTACTGTCCCAGATGTTTGTAATGCTATTATTGTAGAAAAATTTATATATTTAAAAATTTGTACTGGTCTATACTGGTAAGCAGTCTCGGAGTCCCGTTCACATAATATGCTAGGAGGATGCGCAACGCCACTGCGCAACATTCCTTTGATGTGAAGCTGAAAAACCGACAAGCTCCCTCCGATGTTACGATGTTGCAATGTTCCTGTTACGGTGTGCCGTCTAAATATGACACACAATAGCATGCGATACGACACGTTATTGGATGTGGACGCGCCTTAAGACATCCGATACTAGTGCACAATCCAGCACCTGCATTATCACATACGTGCTATAAATACATTCATTCAATAAAAATATTCAGACAAATAATAAATACACACTCATTCCAGAAAAATAGGCTCGTCCTTCTCCATATTTTTAAACTTTTAAAAATCTAATGTGAAACTCTATTAATAAGCATTGCTAGAATTCCAAATTTGAAGAATATCGGTTAACCGGAAGCGCACTTCCTAAACTTTACAGAATAGGTTTTTGAGGTTTTTTTTTTTGTATTTTGTGAACACCTGCAGCCGTGTTGATGGGTATATTAATTGGTTATAGCGTTTGCACAATGACATAATTCATCACCAGATACAGATTAGCGAAAGCCATTCTTTCTACCGATTTTTCCGCCCTTCTGTTCTAAAACTAGAATACTAAATTATTTGTTGACTTTTATTTTACATTTATTTATAAATTTAAACAGAACCAAAACTAAACTGAATTTTTAGATTAAATCTATTCAAAAAATTCTAAATGAATGGAAAGGATTCCGCGTTTATCAGTTCGTTTAAATCTTTGTATTTAATTCACCTAGCTTCAAAAAAAAAAAAAAATACACCGGAAATAATTATACTTACTTGTAAAGCTAACAATTACTCATTAAAAAAAGGAAAATTAAAATAAAAAACGAGTACATTTCCGGTATAATGTCAATTTAAATATGTACATAAATTACTTTTAAATTTTTCATTGCACTTAATGAATTTAAATACTACTTAGTATTTAGTTTATTACTAATTTAAGAGTTTTCCCGTCGTTTTTACTTAAAATTTTTTCCAGAGGAATATAAGTTATCGCTTAGAAATAGAGTAGTGCTTATGCTTCTTCATTTTTCGGGAATTACTTATTGAAGAAGCATGACGAAAGACCCAATTCTGTGCAGAAATTTATAAATAACTTTCCCTGATTCTCGTTTTCCAAACATGCCTACATAAATATTATTCCTAGCATTATCAAAGTTTAGTTTGGTTCCCGCTTTGAATAAAGAACTCCCCCTTCAACCCTTCTTTTCATATGTCCCCCAATTTTTGTTAATACTCCGCACTAAACTAAATCAAACATCCGTTTTAATTTTGCATAAAAATTTGACTGAATTCTTGCTTTCTCCTTTCTAGAAACCCAAAGTATTAGAATCATGTCAAAATTTTAAAAATCGCGTTTTCACCAGAAATACAAGTTCTGAGGTCTCCTGAGTTCGGAAAAAGTTATTTTTAGAAATTTGTCTCGTGTAGGTGTTTTGTGCTTCTGTGCGTATACTTGACATTTCGTTTAAGTTGTACCAGGACACCTAACAATAAGATTTAAGTCAAAATCGATTAACCGGAAGTACCACTTTACTGAATGGATTTTTTTGCGATTTTCTAAAAAAAACCGGTTTGAACGATTGTCTTTGAACTTGGTGTATCAACTACACATATAAAAGAGCTATATGTGTAATCCCTAAAATACATTTCAGGCGGGTTTTGGGAAAGCTGGAAGGTCATGCTTCCCTCAAGTGTCAGTTTTAGTTTAGGGTGTTCCAGTGATCCGTACTGAAGCCAGTTACAATACTGAAGGAAACTTGTCAACTATAATTATGTAAATTGCTGTAAGAGAAAGTCGTGTGAATGTTTCACCCCAGATTTTTGTTTTCCATTCCATTCGGCAGCGCCATTTATTCCAAACAGAAAATGAATATTGACTTATCTGCTTCCTTTTTGGCTTTTTGAATGAAAAGCGACTGGTATTTGAAAGTACTTTCACACCTTAATGGCATACATTGAAATCCATTCACAAGGAAAGTTTACAAGCTATATACTGAGGGTTGCTTGCAACATCCTGTCAGAAGATTTTTATATATGAATGCCTGTTTGATTTTGTAATTATCGACCGATTTCAGGCGTACGCTCATTTTCTGGATATGTGATAAAGTGTTTCCCACTTTACAATATCATAATGTCAATTGAAATATAAGATTCAATGCATGAATAGATTATTAGAACCCAAAATGCTGGATGATAAATAAATATGTATTCTGACTCGTCAGTGACTGGTTCCAACAATCATGGTTAACTGTGTTCACTTTCACTTTAGAATCAATCAATCTACAATTAGAAAAGTAGAGAGTACCACTAATAAACTCGTAAACATGGGCCTCACCAACCGTTGCATTAGCACGGCAAGATGCTTGCACCAGTCAAGATCGGATCAGTGTATGTACACTACTAGGCAACGCTACTCTGCTATGTGGCACATGCTCCCTGGACAAATTTGACGACATGGAACATGGAGTATCATGGTAGTATAATGGGAATTTCATATATTGTTATTGGAATTGTTGAGATGCCGAAGAATGTTATATTCGGACTTTGAGAACCAACATTCTCCATCCAACAAGCACCTTTTTCGAAATGGTTTGACAAATCTATCATGTCTTCCTGCTAGCACACCTGTAATTTCCTTTCACTCTTATTTGCTAATCAGATTTGAAAGCACATGCTACTTCAGTGAAATCTTCCTACGAGATGTAAAAGTCATAATTTTATTTGTTAATTGATGATTTACACATAATTTTGAAATTTACCACAACTCTTTACAAATTAATTCCCGAATAAAGTATTTATTTTCTACTGCCTTCACTTTTTTTCTTCGCATTCTACTCCTCGTGCGATAAATATATTTTTATAAACCATATAATAAATTAATCTTTTTAAATAAATAAAGTGGTTAGTTGTTCTTTTATACTTCACTCATCTCTAGTGAAGATTTTGATTACAACACCTTTATGTCAGTGTGTTGGTCTGTAAGATATTATGTTCTATATACTTTTATTTGTGTAGGTATACACATATATATATATAATGTATATGGGCACACAGTTTTTATATATATATTACATTATGTATTACTAAATAGTGTATACACTTTGAAGAGGTTACCTTTCACCTGTATAGACTATATATACATTAAATTGATCTTTTATTAAACCTATATTTACCTATTTTCAACTACAAGTAGGTAATTGTGAAATCTATTTTATTGGCGCCATAACTTCCCTCTTTACTGGTGCGTGTTATATGTAAATTAATGTTCGTATACTTCGAAATTAATGAACTATAAATCTGAACATTATCACACACACACACACACACACACACACACGAAAAAAAAGAATCCATCATAAAGGTTTTAGTTAAAAAAAGTCCTACCTAGAATCTGGTGCATAAGTTGCTACCTACTAACCTTGCAATCAGAGAAGTGATTATATTTAAAGACACTCTTCCGGTTAACCGATTTTCTTCCAATTTGGAATTCTAGCAATGCTTCTTAGTGTATATTAATGTTATATAGTTGGTAGAATCATATATTGTGTTGAAATGGTGCTTATAGGTAGGTAAGGTTAATGTTACTGATCCTTTATAACCTTCCAAAAATCAATTTCCCCGTGAAAATATTTCAAATAAAAGTGATAGATATTTATGTAAATAAATAGTATACGAAGTACAAAGAAAATCATGGAGCTATTTTATAGAAAATCGCAGAAAACTGCAGATGGATTTTGGCAGAAACCTGCGTGCCTGATGCCGGTGGATAGTATCTAAACGGAATATCCAATTTGAGCTAACTCCTCTTATTAGGAGTAAGAGAAAGTAAAAATCTGGAATTATCAACTGGAAGTGCGATTATTCTACGATTTTCATTAAACTGCCCACATACTGACTAACTTACATAAAAGGTGTTATCACTTTTATTGGCAACATTTTTGCAGGAAAATTGATTTTTGGGGGCTCTAGGGGAGCTGCAACGTTTAAGGTTTTCCTCTAAGGTGTTTTTCGGAATTTTCTCGACAATATTTCCAATAAGTGATTTTCTTTTTCGAACTGCAAACTTTTTACTGGAAAAAAAATTGATTTTAGATAAAATCTGGAGTTCTGAGACGTCAGGTTCACCTCTACATTACAGTCCAGTATTTTTGGGGATTGCCATGAGTGCTGCGTTGTAGTATAATTGCATTCAGCTATCTGGTATGTCCTGTAAAACAACCTATGTACAGTGCAAGTTCACTAGCACCTCTATTTATATTGAGAGACAATTAATGGTTAGTTAAAAATCCCTTGTTTGAAGAAAAATGATCAATTTAACTTATCATAATTGCTGTAAGAGAAAGTCCTCGAATTTTCCCGCAATTTTACCACGAGAAGCCCAAGTTATTCTACGAAATTATTTTTCGATTTAAACAAAAGCTCAGTTCTGCCACTCTAAGTTCTTTAACTTAAATATCCCCACTTCTTTCACCGCCTTATAGAAAAGTACCGCTGATAATTATAGCTAATTGCGGTTAGCTTTTCTGTATGTGTGTATATTGTATGTAATTGTCTATAATATGCAGAAGAAATGTAAGTGTTAGTGGACGAAAACTTGAATACGAATAGCTGCCTTAAAACCAGATACATAATTGGACACGCCAAATATCTCTCTTGAAGCTCTAGGAAGTGTGTACTGTGGTACTTAGGGATTATAAAACAATGTTCGGGTTTGAGATCGCGCCAGTGCTTTGTTATGAACATCCCATTTTATTAATGGCTTCTTTTTTACATGACAAATTTCACATGGGAATTTTCGGGAATGAGGAGGTAAGTTTGCCGAATCAGGCACCTCTCTCCCTTTCATTGGTCCCGAGCCCGCTGTTGGCGTATCTTCTGACACATGTCTGTCAGGCTTCCAATCATGGACAGCTTCACAGCATTCATCCTTATGGATGAGGTCAGTTGGTGGCGTATTGGACATTGTGGTTTAGGGAGACATCTCTACGTAATGGGGCTCATGCCGGATCCATTTTGTAGAGTCTGTGAGACAGAAGAGGAAACACCCATCCTTCTTATGACAGATTGTCTGGGTTGTGAGGAGATTAGGTTCAGGACATTTGGTCGGAGCAGGATGTCTGTGGAAGAGCTTAGGCTATTTTCCCTTAAGGTTATTGTCCGATTTGTTCGGATTGCGGTGAATCTTAGAT
>JAAEAF010001772.1:0-66128 GCA_011037195.1 Triatoma infestans
CTCCTATTGGATTCCGAAGATTTCCGAGTTTACCCGAAGTCCTTTCCACGATAGGTATAAAAGAGGGGCAGCAAAAATAATATCGAGTTTAATAGTCGGTGTCGTTGGAAGTGTTAGCATGGATAGCTCGAAGGTGTTTAGTGTGTCCCAGCTTTATGTAAGGAAAGTAAAACCAACGAACGAAAGATTTGGACATTGGTTATTGTTAGAAAATATGGAAAATAATAATCTGGTTTCCGATGTCGGTAATATTAATTATACGGAAGGAGAACAATTACTAGTAAACGATAACGGTCTTGCCCCAATTACGGAACCATTTTGCGACAATATTATGCTTGTAAAGATTTGCGGCTTAGAAGACTACGATGGAAAATCTAAACTAGTTAAAAAAGAAATATGTGGCTCTTTTAATAGTCATATACGTGGAAAGTTTGGACAATTGGTCTCTGCAAAACATGGAGTTAAGGCTAAACTACCTTTCCTCTTACTAAGCGATAACCTACTTGCAAAAGGAATAAGAGAAATAATCGGAGAAGGTATAGAAAATATTACCAACAAATATAAAAATCCAGTATGCATTCCTTACAAAGTGGAGTTAGCAGACGTAAAATTAGATAATCTATTGGAAGTATTGCCTGACTTGCTGGAGCAGCTCCGCAAGGAAGATTACTAGCTAATGGACATGGATATAACACAGGACTTTGCTGGAATATTTAACAAAGAGGAAATGAGAAATTATTTAACATGTAACTTTAACTTTTGTAACCAAGGAGAATACATGGAAAACGGTAATGTTATTGTAAATAACGATAAAACAGTTGGGATTGATTGCTTAACATGGTTAACATCTAACGCCAGAATAAAGATTTATAACAAATTCGTATGTCAATTAACGAGTCCAGTTGTTAGTAAACAGATTGGTAACCATACAATCGATTTTATCAACTGTCCGGATACGAGATTAAAAGAAACATTTTCGTCTGCTTCCGCCAAACAGCATGGTATTACCAGATTAGAAGCAACAATATACAACTATAGTATTGGAAGCCCCCATAATGCATCCTATATTCCTCTAGAAGATTGTTTACACTTATTGGAGAGTAGTAAGATATATTTCCAGGATGCACCGATATACTCTGTTTCTGTTGCAAAAATGTGGACAAAGATTGCGTACGCTTTACAGAACAGTTGTTGTCTTGTATTTAATAATACACTGCAATACGTTTATTGGAGGAACACAAATACAGGAAAGTTAACTGGAATACAGATAAACTTACCGAATGAGAAAGTCTCTAGGAAGAAGATTATAAATTACGTTCTATCTGCGTTTAGTTTTAATTGCTTACCAATTAATTATATAGAAGTTGTAGAAAATACGGACAACAAAGACAACGTTCGAATAATACAAAAGTGCTACATTAAGGCTGGACAGACCTACTTCTCTAGGTCTAGAACACCATTCTCTACTATTCCAAAAGTTATAGACATCCAGGAAACCGGGCTAGTCTCTACAAGTAATATTATTCCATGTGTTTTAAGGAAAAGAACAAATAATACTAACAGACTATCCCCATATACTATTAAAGAAATAGAGCCACTGTCGCCAGCGTACATAACATCGGCAAGGAAACGAAAACAGGAACTGGAAGAATTAGATGCTAAAAGGCGGAAGAAAGATTATTTGGAAGGACAGCAGCAATAAAGGAAGAATATAAACAGCTTCTAGAGAAAGAAGAAAAGATACTCCAGCTAAGGGAAAGATTAGAAGACTATTTCTACACCCACTGGAAGAATTTACATCCGAATGCCGAGTATAAGGTGTCTGCATTTACCGTTAATAATAGAGGTAAATATCCGTATGTGGGAGTATTGGCCGAAAAAGATGGAAATAAAGAAGTTTATTACTTAAAAGGCTGGCATAAAAATATTTTTATGAATGCATATAACAATAGAGAAGGACTTATTAAAAATGGATACGTTATTATTCCTTACAACGAAATGGAATTAATTAGCCTAACTACAGAAGGAACGTTTGTCACGTTTACTACAAATGGCCTTACAACTTACCATGGCCACACGTTCTCCAAGATAGAAAAAGTAAACTTTTACACCGATGTATGGAAAAGTATGGAAAATATTCCATTTACACAAGAAGACGTGGACCAAATTAAGAACATTACCATGCAAGAGATAAAAGATCCTATTAAATTTCGTGATTGTAACCGTTTAGAAGAAATCGCAGAAGGGACAGAATTGGTAATTTCTAGTATTAAGGAAGTTACACACAGGAAGAATCTTCGTTATATATTACAGTTCGAAAATATAAATATGTTCTTCTGCTCGAATTACTGGCTGGAAAGAGAATTGGTGGATATGGATTTAAGTTACAGAATAAAAATTAAATTAGATACCTTTAAATATACGCCTAATAGGAATAAGGAAATAGTAGTATTTTGTGTGTAAATTAAAGTCAAAATATCCATAATAATACATAATAAAAATGTTGCAAAACGAATATGGTATTTTTTTTGTAATATATTTGTATTAATAAATGTACATTTACTATATTACTTTGTGTTATCTGTAATAGATCCTTACTCTTCTAATTCCTTTGGATATGACAATAAAGAACTTGTTTTAGATAAATTACTGTTACATACTAGTGTTAAATAATAAGAAAACCAAAATTTTGATAAAAATTAACAAAATACATATAAAAATCGTGATGGACTTCGGGTAAACTCGGAAATCTTCGGAATCCAATAGGAGGAGAGGGGGTCGTTGAAACTGCTTCGTTGAAAGCATAGCAAGGTAAAATCTTACCTATATGAAAATGAATTACCCACTAAATTGCAATAGTTTGTATGTTCATATACAACTGACTTCCATAAAGTTCCTGAAATAGAATTAACATTTTACAGTAACTAATAGCCATTACAAGAAAAAAAAATAATAATAATAATAAAATAAAATAAAATGGATGAAATGAGAAATATATTTACCTTGTTAGTCTGAAGGGAATACACCAAGTGATTAATGTAGTCCCTCAATCACATAAAATTTCTTATCCGTAACACCCACCCTCCAATTCAATGGCATGACGTCATTTAGTAGAATACAAATTTCCTCCCATTCTTATGCTAATGCGTAAGCCTGGGGTACTCTAGCCAGTGGGGCAGAGCCACTCTTTAAGTACCAGTTGTAATATAGAAAAAATAGAACATTGTAAGACACTAGAGCAAGTTATTACTTGTTCAGACAGGTCGATGTAAGTTAGAGACAGGTAAGTCATCTATTTATTTATGAAAAGTATATTGAAAATTACTAGCAAAATTGTTATTGCAAGCCACAATACGATAGCTTAAGTATGTTTTAGTACCTAATATGCTATGTACTTCTTTAATAGCGATTGTCTTATATGATTAATTCGTATTCAGTTGAAAGTAAAAGAAGAAAGTGCGTAATGTATTATCTTAACTGTGTTTTCTTGGTTATTTCACAAATTGATTTTTACTTCGATCATATTTTTTTTTTTTTTTTGCTGTGTATAGTGATTTTTCCCTAAGTATTTATATTTTTACCTAACCAAATCCCCAAGGCAATACATCTATCGCAATTAACACAATAATTTTTTTTTTAACATTTAAATAAATAGAAATATTTTTTTCTATTACGTTGCTCATATAAACCAGATATGACAGACTACTGTGGTATGTTAAATTACCAATCAGCATAACATGATATTTCTATAAAAAACAACAAACCTTTGTGAGAAACAAAGAACATACATGATCTCTCAGAAAAACATATTTAATGCTTGCAACATTCCCATTATGTTACTTGATTCCATGGAAAATTACTGATATTAATTCTGCGATGACTTTGAACGGAATAAAAAAAAAAAAAATTGTTGTAATAAATAGGTAAACGTATATGTATAACTATTGAATGTATGTATTGATTGGTCTAAATTGTCCAAAAATAAAAAATTAGAATTCGAACCTCCAGCTATTGCTACCATGCTATTTTTCCCCAAAAGATTATGTAATAGTTTGTTTTAGCCACGCATCTGGACACTTAATAGAGTTAATAAATAACATTTTTAATCATTGTTACAGTTGTCTTGTATTCTCCTTGATACAAGCAACTTTATGATTACTCGTTAAGTAATGGTATAATCTCCAGCTCGTCAAAAAACAAATAAACAAAAATTAAATTATTCTATCACCTTATTACGGTTACTTGAAATTTAGGTAGACGAAAGCAACTCTGCGGCCTTGTTTCTTATCTATAAAAACCATCAGTTAAGTGTTAATTGAAAAATTTATCAACTTTAGTGGATTTTTTTTTTGTTTGTTTCTTTTACCCCAATAAGATGATAGGTTAAAAAATGAAAAACAAAAACAAAATAGTTATCAAAAATAGATTTATTTTTTTTTTTCTTCAGAATATGTCAATACAACTGGATTGTAAAGTTTTCTTAAATAATTAACCTGCTTTAATACATCTTCATACAAACTTGTCAGTTTAAAGTATTCATTTCTCATAAGAGTAATCTTTGTAGGTTGAAAATTAAGAATTGATTCTAACCATGTTGGTTTCCCTTTGAATGCAATCACTTTGTGTGTAGATTTCTCAAAAGAGATAATTGAATATTGGAGAGTAATTATATCAGTGATTACTTCGTTTTTCCTCCTTTCTTTGAAGAAATTATCACATATTTGCCTGCTGCTAGACTGAAACGTTGACCAATCTTCTTCACTTAAATAGATGACTTTCTTTTTCGCTACCTTCAGTGCTGCAAGTGGTACACCTTCTTGGGAAAGTCCAGTTACTAGCCTTTTGGTGGAGTTGTTGTTGAGAGAAAAAGCTGTAGTAAGCTGCAATCCAAGTTCATTTGTCATGGTGGTGTTCGCGTTTACAATTGAATGCAAAAAAGACCAAAACCAATTCACTACAGTGACAAGACTCCCACTATTTCCAAAAAAAAATCAAGTACAGCTCCTTTTAATGCGAGACATCTATCGGGGGTCGCAAATCTGGTTAGGTTTTTGACCAAAAGCATTGTTTAAAATTAAGATTAGGATCTCTTTCAACATATTCCTTTGCAAATTGTTTAACAGTTAGCCAACCATTTTTTTTTGTTTTTGTTTTGTTTTGATAACTTCATAATCATCACCTAAAATCATAGTTGAAATTTTTTTGGAAATTCTTAGAGCAACTATTTAACCAATGGTTAACAACAACAATAAAATTATTTTATTTATTTTTAAGATAGAATCCAGCATTAATATTTTGCAGCTGATGGGTATACCTTCTCTTTTACTTAAGAGAGAGAGAGAACGCATGACAAAAGTGGGGGTTAATATATACGTCACAATGAATATAAAAATGCCGTTACTTAATTAGTGATCTATCACTCTTCAATTAATCTGCATTCTGCTTTTTCTTCTTTTTCTTCGGTGAGTATTTTAGATCTTATGTTATTTACTTTACTTATAATTTCATTTATAATTAATTTTTATTTTGTATTCTATATGTGCGATAGTATATATAAAAACGAAATAGTTATTTCCAGTACTATCTTTGATTATTGTCATTATTTCAGTTCTACTGTACATTGATCATTCACCATCATTATCAATAACTAAGGTAGGTGTTACTTTTAAATACTTGTATAATAGATTAGTATTAATAATTTATAATTTTTTTTTTTTTTACTTTTGTCTTCTTTATATGTGATAGATATATAATAAGAAAATAGTTATTTTCCAGTACTATCTTTGATTATTGTCATTATTGTTATTATTATTTTTTCAGATCTACTGTACATTGATCATTCATCATCATTATCCATAACTAAGGTAAGTGTTACTTTTAAATACTTGTAATTCTATAATAGATTATTATTAATTTTTTATTTTTTTTTATTTTAATTATTTTAATTTTTATTTTTAGGTACTGTTTGTTATTTTTATAATGGATCTACTAAAGGTTTATCTAAACGGCTGCAATAAGCATAGTGGTTCAATTAATAAAGTGTGTGACTTAATGATTGGTGTTCCACATGAAGTATGTAAATTCGAAAAAATGAACACTCGATATGGTCAGACAACGATAGCATATTTGATTCAACCATCGACTGAATTTTTTAATATAGATGATAATTATCCTACAAAAGTGTTTCTCCCAAAACGCTACAGTAATATTTTGACTGAGGAGTTGATTAACAGATATAATGATGAATATAACACAACGGAAAATAAAATGTTCTTAATCTATAAGGGAATTAACGGACAAAAATTCGATTTAGAGTTTTTATAATGTATGTGTAATGATTTATTGTTCTTTAATACTTAGTAATTTTCTTAGAGATTTTCTGTAAATATTTGTTGTGTTTCAATTATTATTATTATTTTTTCTAGAACGTAATATGAAGAACTTAGCAGCAGTAGTGGATTTCCAAGCTCTTCAAGATCCAACTTGGAGGAAATACGTTGTGAAAGAATTGGCAATTGTAGATGTGAAAACCGGATCTACATCACATTGGATTTTGGCACCACCTGCATGGGTTTCAAGTTGTCAATCTCTCCCTGCAAACCGATGGCTAACCAATAATTTTCATGGGCTAGCATGGAAAGATGGACTGACTCCATACTATCATGTACCATACATACTGCAGTCAACATTGTCCGATTATGATGAGGTACTAATTAAAGGATTAGAGAAATTACAATTTATAAAACAATATCTTCCCAACAGTTGTATTCTTAATTTAGAAGACTTTGGGTGCCCAAAAATTGTTAACTTTAAGAATATGTTCAAATGTCTATTTCATAATAATAAAAATATAAAATGTGCAAAAGCTCAGGGTATTGAACTTGCATTATGGTATCAGTCAAATAGATTAATGATTAGGAAAAACAATAAATTTTTTTAAATGGTGTTGAAACTAATGTCTATTACAACAGCAACAAACTAACGAAAAAACATGCTTTATATTTTCAATAATAATAATAATATTGTATAACTAAAATATATAAATAAATTGTTTAATTATAGATTAGTGGGAGAAATTTTATATGGTGCCAATGTGGTGGTGGTGTAGTACTATGTGATGTATGTTATACGAATGTATTTCTTCAAAATGTCTATTACAAAAATAATTTATCGAAACATGCTTTATATTGTCGTCAATCATATCTTGTAAAATTAAATGTATGAATAAAAATTGTTTATTTAAAGATTAGTGGGGGAGAAAATAATCATTTTAGATAGTGTGTGGTAAAAAGAACTAAAGTTGTATGTTATACGAATGTATTTTTCAAAAATGTCTATTACAAAAAAAAAATAAGCTATCGAAACATGCTTTAAGATATGATCAATCATATCTTGTAAAATTAAGTGAATAAATAATAAGTTATTTTGAATCAAGATTGTTTTTTTTTTTGTTTTTCCATTAATGTTGTTCCACCATTGTTACCTATACAATTGGTGCGCAAGAGAGAATGGTAAAAAATATATATTATTAATCGTATAAAAACTACTAGTTCTCCAGGTTAAATACTAAGATTTTTCCTTTCTCTAATTAATTTGTTCTAAGTATTATTATACACTTTTTTTTTTTTTAGTTTTAATAATGTTTTACCAGAAAACTTACAGAAGTGATTCCCTCATAAAAATCAATAATAATCAATATATACTGGGAAGCGATCGATATATAATAGATCGATAAATAGATTTATCTTAAATACGCTTTCTAACTTTTTAAAAATGTTTTACCCAAAAAAACTTACAGAAGTGACTGCCTCATACAAAATCGATAATAATCAATACACTGGATTCAATATGTGTTATCAATATATATTTGATGGAATAATTTTTTTTTTGTGTGTTTATTTCATAAGAATTTAAAATGTGCTAAAAATCTTAGGGCATTCAATTGCATCGTCAAAGTACAGATCTAACGAAAAAAAAAACTTACAGAATTTATTAAGTGAGTGACTCATAAAATCGATAATAATCATATACTGGATTCGATAGGTGTTATCAATATACTTATCGATAAATAGATTTTTATCTTAAAGAATAAGACTTTTGTACGAATGGAAAAATACTTCTAATTAGAAATTATATTGCAAACATTGTGCATACATAGAGGTTAATGAACTTTTGTATGAATGGAAAAATACAGGGTAATGAACCCTGGCCTGGGGTACGTGGGGCAGAGCCTCTCTTTAAGTCTCTGTGTATATATTTTATATATATATCTATAGAGAGAGAGAGAGAGAGAGAAAGGATATGAGAGAGATGAGGGAGAAGTATGTGGGGTGAGGTATAAGGATCTAAAGAAAACTACTATTGCCAAGTTACCACTATAGCTGAGTGGTGTAAGTGATGGACTTGGATGACGAAGGTTGTGAGATCGCTTTTGCTGACCTCAGCAAAAAAAAATTAATTTTTATTATTTCTTTCTCTTTTTCTTTTCTTCTCGTGCCTTCTACGGGAAAAGGGGGAGGTTTGATGGGTGGTGGAAAAGTTGGATATGTTTTGGGGAGGGATTGTTTCATCTTTTGTTGGATTGGTATGTTACGTGGTTTCGAGTTGGATGAGGGTCCGGCCTCCATCTTGTGCAAAAAAAGTGGCCTAGAACCCGTCAATCCTATCTACTTAAGTTCAAGTTGTGGTTTCGATCATATTCCCTTTTAATCGGATACAATTTGTTAAGCTGTAGTCTTTCTAGGAGAACATCAAGTATTTAACAATCTGCGTCAACTTACGGTTGCATTGTTTCCTATTTAATTGCTCTTCAGTAGAGAAATTAATAAATATAGAGTTTTAATTTTGTTCTTATAATATATATTCAGTTGCATTAATCTTATAAATAAAGTAAAGATTGATAAAGCAACTTTAATAAATAATTGACAAAGAGGGTTGGATTATATAAAATAATAAGGGGAAGAGAATACAAGATACGTGAGAAATATGTACACACATATATAGTACAAAATAATGAGAACTTGGAGAATTGTGCGTGTTGTCTGTCTGTGATATACGAATGAAGGCACGTATCTTCTTACTCCACTCTCAGTGTGGAGTACATAGTTATTGATCAAAATAACGTGTCTTATAATCCTATAGTAAATAACAATACTGCAAGTGACAGCCTAATCAACAATTAATTACTCAATTAATAATGTTATATAGAAACTTAGTACAACAATTAGTTACACAATAAGTTCTTGAGAGAAAATACAAATACTTATTATAAATAATTTACTTATGGCTGTAAGAGAAAGAGTGTAAGATAAATTTATGCCCGTTTTCTAAATTGAATATACATGAAAATACATGTTTTGTAGTTTCCTAAATATGAAAAAAATTCTGGTATGAACATAAACACAATTTTTCTCTTACTGCTGACAAATACAATTATAATATAGACGACAAAATTTAAATAAGAATTGAAGAAAAAAGTAAAGAGATAAATGACGTGAAAGGTGTAGTGGAAGAACGAAATAGAAAAATAATAGTTTTGTGAAAATTAGCTAGTTCAAATAGTGTACTTTAGTGATGGGGATAGAGCCAGGTATTACAATCTAGGTCAATGCAAACCAAGAGACAAAGGGCAAAAAACAGTTAGGATAAAACAATAAAACTCCCTCCAGACATACCAGCATTATTTGAAAGGATTTGACCAATGAAGAGAAGACATTCTTTCAAGACAGTCTGTTTTAGACACCGAAGCAGAACACTTCAGGAATCAGTGCCCAGATATAAGTTAAAACATAAGAGTTTATTCCAACTAATTTCAGTAAATTAATAACCATATTGCTGGGTTATTGAATAGCATTTAAATATCTTTAAAGAATATATTTAATTTAATCTACCAGTGTTTTCTTAATAATTATTCTTATTACTTCTCTCTCTTAAAACTTACAAATACAAGCCTTTTTACTAAACCGCTCGTGCTACACCAACTACTACTACTACAAACACACAACAATTCAACACACCAAATACATCAAGCCTTTTTACTAAACCGCTCGTGCTACACCAACTACTATTACAAACACAAAAAACTCAACACAACAAATACACTTCAAACGCTTCAATAGTGTCATACAGTAATGATCATTATTAGTCGGCTAATTGGTCGCGTGGCCAACGACGCTTCAGCTGTCTTCGAGGACTGGAAAAGGAAGAGTAGTGTTTACGTTTAGGTGATGCAGTTAATATTTCCATGTTTAACGATAAGTAAGTTTAACCACGTTATTGTGGTTTTCAAGGAAATTCCCCCCAAAAACTCATAACTTAGTCTGTAAATAGCATTTCCGGTTAACAGATTTTCTTCAAGTTTGGATTCTAGCAATGCTTCTAATGTATCTCAGACTACATATAATAGGTGGCAGACCATGCATTCTATTAAGTATATTTAAGAAGAAAGCTAAACAGTAATATTCCTCAAGAACTCGTTCCTAAACTAAAATAAAATGTTACAAATAAAAGTGATAGGTATTTATGAGTATTTTTTGAGAATCGTATACCAAGTCTAAAGCAAAGAATTGTTTGAACCGTTTTCTAGAAAATATTCGTAAAACTGAAATAAACTTTTTGTAATGTCGCACTTCTAGTTAAATGGATTTTGCTCGAAACCTTCTGCCGTGGCAGATGCGGTAGTAGTACCACGTACCGCGTGGTAAATTGCTAAATTAGAGCAATTTTTTGGTTTTTAAAATTAAGATACACACCTAAATACATGTTTTTCTCACTTAACGGAACCACTAAACATACTATTTCCGGTGAAAACTCAATTTCGCAGAATTCCTCTTTTAATAGGAAGTAAAAATTAAGTGTAAATAATTTTTTTTCGAATAATAATAATAATATTTTTTATTTCCTGTAAAATTTGACATTATCAGATATAGGAACGTCATAAATTTTAGAACATTGTTATAATAACTCAAGAAAAATTGTCTTTTAAAAAGTCCTAATAGCTATAATAACATTTTCCCTGTAGCAAAGTTTTTATCTTTTTCTTGAATTCATCGCTTGGAAGATTCTTGATGTCTTCTTCCAAGTGGCTATACAGCTGGACTTCTATATTCTGGTAAGAGCTTCTTGTTGTATTGAGCCTAAGATTTGGCAACAAAAGATCTTTATGATTCCCTAAGCTGGTAGTGCGTCTTTTCTTCTGCAGTAACATAACATATTATATTGTCTTTTATTTCCATAAGACATGCCAGCACATATTGACAAGGAAGAGGCAATATCTTCCACTGTTGAAAGAGAGGATGACAAGAATCTCTAGGTCTTGCTTTTGACATTATTAACGATTCTTTTTTGTATTTTAAATATCCTCTTTGCGCTTGTTGCCGAACCCCATAGTATCAGACCATAGCTCAGCAATGGATGGATCATACCATAGTACATCATACGTAGAGGTTCCTTTTCGAGGACTGAGACAACTCGCCTAAACAGAAATGTAAGCTTGTTAAGCTTGCTCTCCAGGTGGTCGTCATGCAACTTCCATTGAAGTTTCCGGTCCAGAATCAAACCTAAGAACCTTATAGACTCTTCGTTATTTCTTACTTCTCCTTTCTTAAGGCTGAAAGTGATCATGGACTGTGTTTTATCATGGTTCAGCGCTAAGCCATTGGAAGAGAACCAGGTTGATGCTCTAGCCATTAAACACAACATCAGTTTTTCTACTTCTTCTTCATATTTCCCGCTACAAACTAGCGTTGTATCATCTACGTAGTTGACCACTGATCCACCTAGAGTTGCTGCCAAATCATTGGTATACATTATAAATAGTATAGGTCCCAGCACTGATCCTTGAGGTACCCCGAATGATTTGTATCTATATAAGTGGGAATATAAAATATCTTCAAAGTCCAAAATGAACAATTACATGAAGCTCAAACTTGATATTCTATTTAGATATCACCAGATAATCCGATACAGTAACTTTCAGTCGAAATCTCGTGATTGGTGGTGCAACTTTACTGATTTGTTTCTCTTCTTCTTCTTCTTAAGTTTTTCGCAATATCTCGGGAACATTTACCGAGGAAAATTTATTTCCAATGGTTTCACGTGAATTGCAACTTTAAGTTCTTCTAAGTATAACTGTAGTAAATGCACAGTTCTATCAGCATAAGTAATATTTAAGTTAAATTAAATAATTGAGTAAATCCGAATTGTACAAAATTGAATAATCAAATGCGTGCGACTTTAAGATTTTCTTGAAAACAATTCTAAAGGTTTTCCTTTAAAATTGAAATTATAACATTTATAAAATCAACTCTTTTATTTGAACTATTTTTCCAGAAAAATTGAGTTTAGGGGGGATTGGGGTGACCATGAATGACATAATCACTCAGTCTGTTGATTATATCGTTGGGTTTGTTTGAAGCATTAATTGTGGTCTACAATATAGTCACAATAGATCCATGGCCCCCAAAAAAACAACAAGTAATCTATTAATGTAAGTAATATTAAGTCTTATATTATAAAAAAAACAAGTAGGAAGAAATTTTGAAAAATTAAATTCGAATAAAAAAGAAAGTCGTATGAGTGTTTCACACCAACTTCTTTTTACTTTCTCTTATTTTTAGGAAACACTGCGATTGTATCAAATTTTTGATATCAAGTTTTCACTAGAAATGCAAGTTTTGAGGTCCTCAGAGTCCGAAAAAGTGGTTTTTAGAAATTAGTCTGTGTGTACGTATGTCTGGTCATAATAACTCAAATACAGAAAAATCACAGAAAAGTTCAAACATTATATTTCGATTATGTTCCTACCAGAGGAAAAGCGGACTGTACGATTTTAAACAAGATCATCAAATCGGAAGTACCATTTTACTGAATCATTATTTAGTTTTTGTGATTTTTTTTTTTTTTTTTAAAAGGCTTCATCGATTTTCTATAAACGTAGTGTAGGACTGGAGATGTTTTGAACCCCATATTTCGAGTACGTTCCATTTCATATCGGATTCAGTAGTTGTTGTTCAGTGCTGGTTTTGATCATCTGTCAAGTAGTAACGTTTCTGTCGTTTGTTTCTTATGTATATGTTGGGCGCAAAGTCCGGAAAGGACCATTGGTCGAATTTTTTGCTCAAACCTAGGATTGGCCGTTTTAAAACGACCAAAGCCCGAATTTGAGTTCAATTTCGAAGTTTGGCCATCTATAAACAGCCAAACTTAGGATTGTGCAATTAGTAAACAACCAAAGTTCATTTCAGCTAGTTTTTGGACAAGACTGTACAATTTAACGCATTCGTAGAATGGATACTCAGTCTGAACGTTGTGCTGGTTCAGTGTACACGTATCCTCCCTTTTACGATGTCTGTTGTTAATGAAGTCGAGTTTCAATTTTAAATGCTTACATGCAGAAAGGTGACTCGAATTAATAATATATTCTTGCTTACTCCAGATAAGTTCAATGAATTACTATTAGAAATAAAAGCTTCGCTATGTAAAACGAGACAGGGAGAACCACTTACATCGCTGGATTTTCGACGCCTTAAGATACTATTGGACTTTGGTCGTTTACTAATTGCACAATCCTAGGCTTGGCTGCTAATAGATGGCCAAACTTCGAAATTGAACTCAAATTCGGGCTTTGGTCGTTTTAAAACGGCCAATCCTAGGTTTGAGTAAAAAAATGCGACCAATGGCCATTTTCGGGCTTTGCGCCCAGCATATAGATTTCGTGTTAGTCGTTTGTCAATGAGAAGTACGAGATATCATCCTGTCGGCGCAACAAAGAATGGTCTGATTTAGATAAACCGGAGAGCAAGTACTAATAGTGAAAATATAAAAGGTAGTGGAGATATTTTCCATGATATCCTGCTTCTTTTTTTGTGGTCATCGACAGGTTTCGGGCGTTCGCCCATCATCAGAATGTTTTTGTCAAACAGTGTAATAACATAGACTTGCACAGAGCAAATACTATCAACTGTAGTGTATCAACTATATTGTATCAACTGTATTTGCTCTGTGCAAGTTTGTGTTATTACACTGTTTGGCAAAAACATCCTGATGATAGGCGAACGCCCGAAACCGGTCGATGACCATAAAAAAGAAACAGGCTATCACGGAAAATATCTCTGATGCTTTCCAACTCTGCGGAACCAACCACAACAACTATAAGGGTGAGTTGTAACGTCTGAAGTATACAGTGTGAATAGAATAGGTCCAAGAATACTACCCTGAGGTACACGGGCCCAGTTAGATATTTAACACTTGCTGAAAATCCTGAAGAAACATGTGATCTGATTTCATAGAAACATATTCCACAAACTGGCGCAAAAAAAATTTATAAAAAAATAAGAAAGGTTTCAGATACTATGTATAGAATATTTATTTAAAAAAAATAAATAAATAAAGCTGTATTATTCTTCATGAGGAACACTGTCTGAAGATCGTTTCCAGTCTAGCATTGCGGACGCAAAACATTAAACATTCAAACAAAGTGTTAATTTCAAACCTTCTCAAATTTGGCCATTTATAGACAAAAGTATTCATATTTATAATTAGGGTAATATCTCTTAAATGCTTTAATAATTTTGGAAAAATTACTTTTTTTAATCTAAAATTATATCTATCATAAAATAGGAACACATTGATAAGCCATATTAATGCCTTAAATTATTTTATTCCAGTCAATAATGTTTAAATAATACGTGTCATTATTTCACTATCAATACATTTCCTATAATAATACGTATATTAACTTAATGAACGTTTAATTCTGTGGAGCCTTTGTCGCTATACTTTATTCAAACAATTATTATTATTCTTATGTAACTATAGTATATTTCATGTTTACTATAATATGTATAAATAGTATAATTTAGATAAATATTTATTTGTACAAAATTATTTTTCTAGTCAATTTACAAATAAGGTCAATGAGATACAAATATTTAATTATTGATTAATTTTTAACTAAATAATATTATAACCTAAAATTAGT
Source organism: Triatoma infestans (assembly GCA_011037195.1). Classification (NCBI taxonomy): domain Eukaryota; kingdom Metazoa; phylum Arthropoda; class Insecta; order Hemiptera; family Reduviidae; genus Triatoma; species Triatoma infestans. The sequence goes on from JAAEAF010001772.1 coordinate 14,981, forward strand.
ACATTATTCCTAATTCTTTCTTATCTATTTACATTTTCTATATTCTGTCCTAGTTTATTAACTTCATTAGTAATTTATTGACTAATTGATTAATTTGTTTTAAATATTTATTTATTTATTTATTTTAAATTTATAAATTAAATATTTTCGGATAATCTTTAAGTAGATTTGCTAATTAATTTAGATATAATGTTTTAATTTTTAATTTATTTAACCTATTTTAATAAGGTTTAATTGAATAACTGAAGAACTATTGGCGATTAGTTGAAGGTTATTAAACATTTTTTGGAAAAATACAAAAGCCATTTTTTTGTTTCAAATACGTAAAATAATCTATTCAGATAAGAAAATTATTTTCAAAACAAAACTTGTTCTATTTTATGCAAAAAAAAAAAAACTAAATTGACAGATTTAAACTTTTATTGTTTTAAATAAATCAATTTTGTTGAACCCATTGTCTGAAGATAAAGGAAATGGAAGGAAGATTTTTTTTGTCAAATAGGATCAAAAGAGAGATTACGTATTAAACCATTATTGCTTTTTTTAGGAACCATGGCAACCTGCGGTATGTTTCCAATCTAAAAAAAATCTGTTGTGAAACACACACACAACTTTCTCTTACACCAGTTCTCAAAATTATAATTGACAAATTTTATAGTTTGTGTACCAAATTTTATTGAAATTCGTGGAAAACTGAAAAAAAAACTGTTCAGTAAAAGCCGCACTTCCGGTTTACTAATTTTCTTCAAAACTCGGAATTTCGTCCAACTATTTATTTCTAATTAATTTTCTTTGGACGATAGAATTGTATGATCAACTGTGGTCCACTTTAGAGAAAAACGTAACCCCTACTTGAACCCCCCCTAAAAGTGCCCTTAACTATCGTTGAACTTTCCCAGAGAAATGTTTTAAATAAAAGTTGTATGATCTTTGTATGTTTAGTTTATATATATGAAGTTTCAAGAAAATCGTCAGAGCGATTTTTGAGAAAATCGCGAAAAAGTGAAAAAAAATCATTTAGTAAAGTGGTAAAGTAAACACGCACTTCCGGTTATCCGATTTTTTTTTTAAATTAGGAATTTCAACAACATATTCAATTCTAATTAACTATATTTAGATGACAGAATTGTCTAATAAATTTGAAAAAAAAACAGTTTAAATGAAAACCTAACCCCTTCCCTTCCCCATAACTGCCCTTAAATGAATTTTTCCGGAGAAAAGTTTTAAATAAAAGTTGTAGCTCTTTGTATGTGTAGTTGATGTACAATTTTTGAAGAAAATCGTCGGAGCGATTTTTGAGAAAAATGCTAAGAAGTAAAAAAACCAAAAAGTAAAGTGGTACTTCCGGTTGAGTAATTTTGACAGATGACCCATTGTCAGATGCCAAGGTGATACCTAAACGGAATATGAAGTTTCAACTTTCTACGGTTTTTCGTTTTTGAGCTATGCTGTTCACATACATACATACATACACACACACACACACACACTCATAGACCATTTGCTAAAAACCACTTTTTTGGACTCAGGGGACCTCAAAACTGATATTTCCGGTGAAAACTCGATATCGAAAATTTAACACGATTACAATACTTCCTCTTACTAAGGAGTAGGAGAAAGTAAAAAGGTATTAGCTCAGTGGTAGCGCTTTGGACTACCAACGCGGAGGATTCGAGTCCAGCTGAGCTGCTCTTAGATTTTTTCTTCCTAGGTGCCTCTTACAGCTCACTGTCTGGTGATGGATAGTGTTGTCTGTAACAAGAGAAGTCTAGTGGCGGGCAGTGCACTGAGAATACTCCGATCTTTAGGGTAGCTAAATGGGCCCAGATAGATAGCATAGGTCCCTCCCCACAGATAATAATAATAATAATAATAATAATAATAACAACAATAGTGACGTTTAATAAGAAGTTCATTAATATTGTTCTCCTACATTACTAGAATGAGATTTTAAATTTTTAGTGATTGATAATTGCAGTGGCAGAAATTGTGGATCCAATTTCTACTTTTTGTGAAAGCTAGATAGGTTTTTTTTCTTTTGCTGTGCAGTGTCTTGCTCTGTCGTTACTGTCTTCCATTTCTTTCACTTTAACGGAAATACGACCATTTTATGTACGTACAGTAGGAACTATATAAAACTGTCGATATATAACAAAATCTATACCTTTTTTTTATTTTTATTTTTCAGTTAAAGAAAGCTGCGGTATTAAGTCATGGGAAGATGGCCTCCTGTGGTGTTGTTGATGATGATGATTATAGTAATACTTTTAACAGATACACTATTGAAAATAAAAAATAAAAAAAAAACAAGAAATAAACAGATATAGAAGATTTTTAGTTTCATTCAATTTTCGTTTCAATTGCTTTTTATAACAAAACATAACAGATTGATAATATTATGTGCATGTGTGCTTGTGTCTGTGTGTGTGTGTGTGATATATATATATATGTGTAGCGGTAAATAACATCTGTAAAGTATGTTTTGTATTAGGCGGGCCGAATCAACTTGACATATTCAATGACAGAATGTCGGTGGAGACATATTTACTTCAATCACAAAAACATATCATCATCATCATCTCTAATGATAAAAATAGATATAATTTTTCTATATATATTTTTTCTATTAGTTGATAAATTCAACAAACATGGATTGCTAATATGTTGCTTACAACATAAGAAAAAATAATTATTATCCTATGAGTGAAAATATAATAATGTATACGGATCGTACAATGATTAATACTAATTTTCCTCAATTTTGTCTATTTGGAAATAATTTTTTCAGACGTGCTTAGAAGAGTGTGAGCGATGGACAGAAACTTAAACCACCATTCAACGAAGGAAGCTGGGATCTAAGCACGCATGAAAAAAATGATCTCTCTACAAATTTGATGCAGAAGCGTTATCCTTTAGGAATCTGTATTAAATCTGGGTTCAAGATTGGAAATTGAACTCTAAATATGTGATAATATCTTTCTTAATACTTACCTGTAACTTGGAGGCTAGCGGGATATATTGGTTGTTAATGATGTAAATGAATATACAAAACTCACTGTAATGGCATCCAGCAGAGAGAAGAGAGGCTCTCTCTGGTTAACAGAGACTACTCTCTGACTTAGAGTGGGAGAACCTGTGTATATAAGCCAGTGAGAATCTATCTAGAGGATATCTATCAGATTCAACCATACATCGCATCGTGTCATATCTCTACTCCCACCTTTTATTCTATCAAAATCATTATAAAGTCCAGTGCAGTTAGTGTAAACTTATAGCTACATTATAACAGTGTCTTCATCATATCTCGTTCATTCAATCAAACCTAATTTCTCTCCTCAACAACTCCATTAAAAAGTTATGCCTATTTTTTCAGGCGGGCTTTACGTCCAACTACCAAATTAGGTGTCGTGGACGGGGGCAGAAGCACCTACTTTACTATTAACATTTTTTAAACAAATATAAAATTTAACAGTTATACGCTGGACTCGAACTGGGGTCCTCCCACTTACAAATCCATGCTCATAACCACTACACCAACACCTGCCCCAAAACTCCATTATATCACTAAAAAAATTTATAAGAAGATAGAGTGATTGAGCTAAGAGTGATAATGTTGATGATAAACGAAGATTTGATAGCATTAACCTGATATGAGTCGTTTGAAGATTGAGGTGGCTAGTTAGAAAGAACTTTTGCTTGTTCTAATTGTCGAATAGCTAGCGTGTATGGTGGGGTTGATGAAGATTCCCTGGCCTTAATTATTTGCTTTGGACAAAGAGTGAGTTGAGGCAGTTGATTGTTTATTACAAGCAATTTGAATATGTCGAGAGTTGTGGTATAGACTCACGTTAAGTTCTTGATTGCTTGACTGGCTGTTTATTTAATTTGTCTACAATTCTTCGAGTGTTTGTTTTATCTCTTCAAGGTAATCCTTACAATTTGTTAAAACCATCAGAAAGCCGGCTTTTTATTCACCTTTCTCTTAGCTCTTCTAGCTGCAGTGGGCGTGACAGAGTGGGTAAGTGTTGTTGAAGTGCGTCTGGAGCCTGATATTGGTAACATTTAATTCAGCGCTTGGAAGGCGAATTTCCTCAACAGGTTTGATTCCTTTACACCAATCAATAATCTAATAATTAAAGTTTTGTCATTTAGCCTGATTACAGGCTGTGTGAAAAACGTATAATTTAGAAATCATTCACGCTTAAAGAGTTTCAGCCAGAAGTAGTTGAAGCGTTTGGTAGCATGTAGAAATGCATAGAAGAGCTTAGTTAGTCGACACTAACACATTCTACTGTAAGTAATAATTTTTGTGCATAAACAATCTATTTAAATGTTAGGTTAATGCAAATAAATATACATAAGTAACTAAAAAGAAATGAAGACTTTTTAAGCAATATTAAATGAGCATATATTTAAAAGAAACCAGATTTGGAGAGTGGTTTCAAGTTCTTCATCCTATAATTGATTAAGGGGAAGTCATCCATACATCAAGTCATCCATATTCATCCAAAGTCATTCTAGCCTAATCAGACAACATAAAGCAACCAAAGGATGGACGTTTCTACAATTAATCCTAATTCAATGAACTACATGAAAAACATTTTAAGATGTAAAATAAACTTGACATGTTTCAGAGCAGACTTTTTATTTAAATGGATAAATCATAATTTTAAAAACTTTCCTAAGATTTGTATCCCATTCGTTTTTTCCTAAAACAGAAGTTGATCTGAAGAAATTGTTGGTTTACACTTTCCTTGCTGGCCGTTTTTGTACATGTTTTATTACAAAATGATGTAGGACATACATATATGTATTTCTATGTAGATACATGACAAATGGTGTACATACAAATTTTAAAAAAAAATATAAAATGTTTATTTATTGGTAAAGTAAAAGTTAAAATTATAAGTAGCAAGAGAATAAATTAATTTTTAATGACAATGTAATATATGATTAACACAATAGCTGAACAGAATTCATAAATAAAAGTACAGTTTGGTCATGGAACTGTAGTTTTTTTTAAATATTTATATCCCGTATCCCGTAACCAGCAGTCTAGAAAATAGAAACCTAGGCTATTACGAGCATTTAGGGTCCCAGGTTAGACTATGTTGACCAAGCATCGTGAAAGAAATTGGAGAAGTTACAATTCAATTAGCCATAGCTGCTAACGAAGACCAAAATTAAACCGCTATAGAAACCTGACGATCTTATCATACGGTCCAAACAAATTCCGTCCGATAAACTTTCCCGTGGTCATTTACGCCAAGGGTTTAGTTTAGTCGTCTATATCTCACGATGAGAAAGTTGGCTGGAGTGGGGATAAAGCTATGGTATCCAAATAGATGTTTCTAATGTTACTGAGCTATGAAAAAAATTGAAAAAACTATTAGACAGTCCGTAAATGAGTCAGAGCAACAATTCATTTTTAAAAGATGTTTAGAGTCTAGATTTAGTCTATATTCAGAACTCTGCGCTCTCAAGTATGTATACTCCATATTATAAATAATGAGTTTGACCGTCAAGATATGATTTAATATTTAAGTGTAGGACCGAACTGATAAATTTGAATTACAAACCTCCTGTGGAATCAGGAGATTGCTGACATGTGTTTCCTGTGTAGTTTTGAACAAAAAGTAGATACCTTGCACTTTATTGGTATATATGTCAGGGATTGAGGGAATTAAGAATACGCTGGTTAGGCAAGGAATCATGTACCATGGAAGAAGTGCTTGACTTATTGAGGGGAGTAAACGAGTCCCAGTTAGTAAAGTTTGTGCTACATGCCCTAGCTTGTCGCAAACAATTATTATTATAAAGATTCATTTTTTATTTATTTATTTTTTTAATTATAATTTAGTTAATATTTTAACTTGTACTAATTTGTTTCGCTTATGTACTATTACAATTTGTTTTTATGTATTTCTATTGTATTCATCAAAAGTAAACGGTAGATTGTTGTAGGGATTATTGCATTGCGACCTGAAAGACCTATTGTGCTTTCCGGAGTCCTCTCCATTGCACAGCCGGCCTCCCAGCAGTGTTCTCTAACTACAGACAACACTGCCCATCACCGGACAGTAAGCTAAACGGTAACGCAGAGATCGACAGACGGATATATTCCATGTCTATGAGTTGTATTTTTTGTTTTAAAGAAGCATTATGTAATTTATTCTTCATTTAATAAACACACATTTCTATCATCTTATAAAAAAGCAAATATCTAATCGAGAACGACTGCAAAGTAACTATACTAACAACTAAAGAATATTGAAAATCAAGAAAAGAAAACACTAGGCGTTTTCACGTTGAAAAACGCTAGTGGTTTGAATAAAGTGATCTTTCATCCAATATGCAACTAACTACAACCCAGATCAACAACTATCCTGAGGCAGCCTATTACAATATGGACGAAACGTTGGTTTATATAAAGCTGAAGATGTTAGTGTTTTTATTATAAAGGCAGAAGAAGGTTGAAAAAATCAGCAGAAAACTCATAACAAAACTTGTAATCAGTAATTTCATTTTAACATATAGAGACGTGGTAACTGCAATAAATTGTGCATTCTTACCCTTTTTATACTAAAATTAGCGCATGGCCAGAAACTGGGATTAGCCCATATACAATAGCTAGTAAAAGATACGTGTTAATAATTGAAGATTTAACAAGATTTATGATATCATTTCTGAAGCTTCATTATGTATGTGTTGATTAATTGAAATGGATTTATTACTTCGTATCTGCACCCACCTCTGCAGCTGTAGCTTATTAATTATTCAATAATCATTATACAATAATAAATATGCAAAAACTTGTAATTAATTTTCTTTCTGTCCAATACTGAACAGAAATGCTCACATTTTTAAAGTTTTCAGATTGGAAGATAGTCAACAACTTTGGCTAATGATAATTTTAACTGCATTCACTTTTTTTTCTTTGTATTCAATTCAGTTAAGAATAATGCAAGAATGTATATATATACACGGAGTTCACATGTTAAGTCCCGTTTATTTCTTTGTAATCTCTTTATGAAAAGAGGATATGTTGAAAAGAAACGTTGAGAGGGAAAAACATTGGAAGAGAATCAGACGATAGTTTGGTTTGTATATCCTTTTGGGAGGCTGGTGGGTTTGATATATTCTCAGAGGGAGGTTGTTTCTCCTGCTCACTACGTGGCATTGTTGACAGCTATTCACTATCCGTAACTAACAATTGTAATAAGAACATCAACAACCTTTGCCGGACTCTTGGACTAAACACAGAACTAGATAGTTGTAGAGACTATCTGTTCAGGTGATTAAGTTATTTCAAATCCTAACCAAAGCCTGTAGGGTGCGCGGGTGTGATATTACTATTGTATTTTACACGTACACACTTGAATTACTTTACAAGTATTATTTTCCTTTTTTTTTTATTTTTTTTTTATTTCTTTTCTTTTTTTTTTTTCTTTGATGCCTCTGTTCCAATGTCTTTCTGTTACTACTATTATGATTATGCAGGAAATCTTGCATTATCAACGCTATATTCACGCTTATATCTAAGATAGAGCTATATAGACTATTCTGCTTTTTATCTACATAAGAAATGCTATGCACTTGTTATTACTCTATCAAGACACTTCAGGGGTTATTGTATTCATTTGTTCACTCAGTAATGATGGGCTATAATAGGCAGCTTCTCTTTTAACAAAATAATAAATTACGAATAACATAAAAAAATATTCTGTATTTTACTTTGTCATTTATATTTAAACCTTCAGAAATTTTTAATAGCTTCTATGAAATATTTCTTGTTCATAGTCTTATCTGTAAAAATTTACTTATATCGATTAATTAAATATTATCTTATTTAAGATATTTCTCCGAAAAGAACTACCATATTTTAATTTTCTCTGACTACTATAAAAGGAAGTATCATATTTTCGAAAATAAGTTTTCCTTTCCGGTCAATGGTTGCGGGAGTTCCTCAGGGCTGTATACTTAGCCCTGTACTATAAACAGTATACACATCAGACATACACCACACATCCAACTACACAACTTCGTTCATATGCAGATGATAATACCGCCTTACTAGTTACAAGTACAAAGCCTACACCAGTTTCACATAACTTACACACTCATCTACATATTATAGAAACATGGGCAAAAAAAAAAAAAAATCTTGTGTGAAACATACACACAACTTTCTCTTAATCCAGTGCTCAAAATTATAATTGACAAATTTTATAGTGTACCAAATTTAATGAAATTCGTCAAAAACTGAAAAAAAAAAAAAAACTGTTCAGTAAAAGCGCACTTCTGGTTTACTAATTTTCTTGAAACTCGGAATTTTACCATCTATTTATTTCTAAATTAATTTTGTTTGGATGATAGAATTGTATAATCAACTATGATAGTAGTTGTGGTGGTTGGTTCCGCAGAGCTAGAAAGCATCAGAGACATTTTCCATGGTAGCCTGCTTCATTTTGTGGTCATCGACCGCTTTCGGCCGTTCGCCCATCTTCAGGATGCGTTTTTCAGACAGTGTGACAACACAGACTTGCACAGAGCAAATTCAGTTTTAGAAACTCTGTGTAAAACGCTCGCTAGGACTGTATTTAGACAGTCGACTTACTTGGAACCCCACTACGAACCCTCTTGTCTCTGAAAAGGCAAGAATTAAATAGACGTTATGGACAACTACGAAGACTGCTTGGACGGAGATCAACAATGAACGTACAAAACTATATAGGCTCTATACAAAACATTGCTGAGACCTGTCTGGACTTATAGAACTGAACAGTGTATGTGTGTGAGTGTGTAAAGCTGAATTTGCTTTGTGCAAGTCTGTGTTGTCACACTGTCTGAAAAACGCATCCTGAAGATGGGCAAACGCCCGAAACCAGTCGATGACCACAAAATGAAGCAGGCTACCACGGAAAATATCTCTGAAACTATGATAGTACTTTAGAGAAAAACATAACCCCACTTCCTCCTCTAAAAATGCCCTAAATGAATTGTCCCAGAGAAATGTTTTAAATAAAAGTTGTAGCTCTTTGTACATGTAGTTTTACCAAGTTTCAAGAAATTCGTTGTAGCCATTTTTGAGAAAATCGCAAAAAAAACAACTAGTAAAGTGGTACTTTCGGTTGAGGAATTTTTACGTATAGCGTATTTTCAGGTCCCATGTTGATACCTAAATGCAATATCAAGTTTCAACTTTCTACGGTTTTTGATTTTTGAGCTATGCTGTTCACACAGACACATACCATTTTCTAAAAACCACTTTTTTGGATTCAGTGGACCTGAAAAAGGATATTTCCGGTGAAAACCTCGATATCGCCAATTTGACACGATTACAATACTTCCTCTTACTAGAGTAGGAGAAAGTAAAGAAATGGTCACTTTTATTCTTTGGTGAGGCATCTTTCCGGTTTTCTTCACGCCACTGTCACATTTGAACAATACATGTATAGACAACATATTCAGAATAGTTTTTACCTTGAAAAAAAGCTAATAGCATTATCGGAAACGTTTTTCAGGAATTCATCTTGTTTTTTTTTTATATTTTTTGCCGAACCTCACCGTATTTTAATAATATATAACTCTCTAACAGCTGTTAGAGTCACACAACCATGCATTATCTAGAAAGTAAAAACCAGAATATTTTCATTAAATAATGATAAATGGCACCCAGGGCTGTTATATAAACTAAAGCACTTCCTTCTTACCCCATATTACCAAATCCTTCAATCCTAACTGACAGATCGCTACTTCAGAGTTACGTGCGGCATTGAGTTCTCTAACATCAAACCCATTCATGCCGGCGTACCAAAAGGAAGCATAATTGGCCCCGTCTTGTACTCAGTATTCACTGCTGATATTCCCACACATCCAGAAACCCTGATCATAACCTATGCAGATGATACTGCAATACTATCTGCAAATTCTAACCCTGCTCAAACTTACTCATATAACCAAGAACACCTTGACCTCTTCTCCTCTTGGTGCAAGAAATGGAAAATAAGACTGAATGAAAACAAATGCCAACAGATTACATTCACTTTACGTAGACAAACTTGCCCTCCCGTACATATCAACAATAAAGAAATACCGACTTCCACACAAGCAGCTCCCTAGGACTGTATAGACAGTCGACTTACTTGGAACCCCCACTACGAACCCTCTTGTCTCTGAAAAGGCAAGAATTAAATACCCGTTATGGACAACTACGAAGACTGCTTGGACGGAGATCAACAATGAACGTACAAAACAAACGGTCTATACAAAACATTGCTGAAACCTGTCTGGACTTACAGAGCTGAACTGTGGGGCTCCGCGAAACAATCCAACATCCAGAGAATCCCATCCTTTCAATCTAATGTCCTTCGCCATATTGTCAACGCTCCCTATTATGTCAAAAATTTAACTCTCCACAAAGACCTCAGTATCCCTTTCGTTAACGAATTAATCCATAAACGCTTCCTTAATTTCCACAATAACCTAGAGACTCATCCCAATCCCACTGCCCAAGCCCTATCATCATCAACCCATCTTGACAATCCTTCACGTACCTTGAAACAACGTTGGCCACGCGACCTCCTAAACACCTAGCTCCCTTTTAATATCCTGAGAGTTCCAGCGTTGGTTGGCTCCTCTCAACATGCCTCTCTGGTTGTGGCGCTGAGTCCTAGGGGATTCAGTACATCACAGTCTACACATTCACACATTCACAAGCACACTGTCTACAATTTCACATTTACATGATGTAAACAGGGTATCCCAAGGTATATGGATAACGACTTTTTCTCCGAAACTAAGATAGCTAGAAAAAAACTAAAAAATACGTGTCCTCGTAGTTTTTTGTTAGAAATCCAAATTTAATTTGCAAATTTGTTTTGATGCTTCGAGAAGCGAGATACAGGCACCAACTTCATTTTTTCAAATGGGGAGGTGTGGTTTTTATTTAAGAAATAGATTCGTCTATTTTTTGTAAGCAAAATTTACTTGAAGGTTTTTTTTTCTTTAAGCGATATTTTACAAGTTATGAATGAAAACATGAATCCTGTAAGAAATTTCAAAATGATATTATAAACGGTTTTTTGATTGAATAAGAAGAAAAGTACTATTTTATTATAAATTTTACTCCTCATTAATTACAGATCTTGCTCGAACTGGCCTCTACCATTAGAGATGTATTTCTTTGGTTGTAAGGTACAATTGGCAGGAAAAAGCATGTGTATGCATCTATAATGGTGGAGGCCAGTTCGAGCAAGATCTGTAATTAATGAGGAGTAAAATTTATAATGAAATAGTACTTTTCTTCTTATTCAATCAAAAAACCGTTATAATATCATTTTGAAATTTCTTATAGGATTCATGTTTTCATTCGTAACTTGTAAAATATAGCTCAAAGAAAAAAACCGTTCAGGTAAATTTTTCTTACAAAAAATAGAGGAATCTATTTCTTAAATAAAAACCACACCTTCCCATTTGAAAAAATGAAGTCTGTATCTCGTTTCTGGAAGCACCAAAAGAAATTTGCAAATTAAATTTGGTTTCCTAAAAAAAAACTACGGGGACACGTATTTTTTAGTTTTTTTCTAACTATCTTAGTTTCCGAGAAAAAGTCGTTATCCATATACCTTGGGACACTCTGTATACATGTATACGTACAGGTTGTAAATAAAATAAATTTAAAAAAAAAAAATGAAAAAAAAAAATTAACCTACCAAGTCTTTAGAGGGGCAAAATGCCAGAAAGAAATCATTAACAAAAGAAGAAACGCAATGGAACGGGTGAAAGAACCATTATCAAATCAACGTAAATTAATTTTCGAAATACACCATTTTTTTTAGAGATAGTGAAATATCCCCTATATAATATATAACATATAATATGTAATATCCTCTATATAATATCCCCTCCCCCCACAATTAAATTAAAACTTTTTCCGTTGATAATTCGTGTTCGACAGTAACAATGAAAGATGATTTATTAATTTAAATATATCACAGTTTTTAATTTTATAAAGGAAATATTATTTTAACAAATAGTTCTTAAAAAAAATAAATAAATAAAAATTATCGGTCTAATCTAACGGCAAATCTGTTTTCATTTTAGTTAGTTAATCGACTATTACACGGAATAGAATGTCACAGCCTCTTTCATCTTGGAAAAAAACAACTTCAAACAAGAATACCATTTCTAACTAAACCTATTAACGCTGTTTTCTCAGAATGACTTCTTTATACCAAGGAGGATAAAATGCTTGGTACAATGATTGTATTATCGATGATTCTAATTGAAGTTCCATAGTCCAGGCTTAAATCAATATAACGTATTGAAATATTTATATAGGAATAAACTAGAATTTGGTATTCTGGATGGAACCAGGCACGAATGCCAAGCATCTCTATGGGGAAAAAATGAGTTTATGTAAAAAACTTTCTTTATGTAAAAACGGATAAAACCAAGTGTTGAATACATAAGCACTATTCTAGGAATATGTTCTGTAACAAAAAATTAACATAAAAGTTCATATACGTACACATATGTTTTAAATCAATTTATTACAGAGATATTGAAGGTTAAAGATTTATTTATCGAAAGTCCAAAAGTATAATACTAAAAATTGCATATCGTTTTTTTATATGACAGATAGTATGAAACACTGTTTGTGTAAGTTCTGTGCGTGTGAGTGAATACTGTGAGAACAGTGTTTTTAGTAGTTTGTATATTATTATGGGAGACACCACAAATTTGTTCACTTTTTCAGAATAAACAGACATGCTTTTAACTTATAGCGAGTGAAATCATTGAAATACGTCTTAGGGAAAATGGCACACTAAAGCCTGTACGAGTAAACGGCCGGTCGATAAAGATTTCGGCGAACTGCAAACGTTAAAGAAGAAATACTGGAAGGTGTTCAGTTATCTCTTAAGTACTAGCACCAGAAGATTGCCACTTGGTTTCGATGTTTCCTCTACCAATGAATGGCGACCAACAATTGCATCCATTGCAAATTACCCATGTACATGATTTGTTGCCACAAGATTATAGCAAGCGCAAAAATTTCTCCCAGTGGTTAATTCAACAATTCACACGAGATCCTTATTTCCTAAGCTGCAAGTTGGTTATCGATGAATCTTGCTTTACAAGAAATGGGATTACTAATTTTCCGAAACACCCATAGTTGGGACGAAGAAAACCCTTATACGACTGCTACTACACATTAACAACACACTTTTCATTAAATGTCTGGTGTGATCTTCTTGGCGACAATCCAATCGACCCCTTCTTATTGCCACCTAGGGTTTCAGGAATATCATATTTGCACTTTTTGAAAAATAATCTTTATGAGGTTCTAGAAGATATTCCGCTTGCCAATAGGCAGAGGCTTCGGTTTATGCAAGACGGTGCTCCAGCTCACTATTATTATATTGTGACTGATTATTTAAACGCAACATATGGGTCGGTCGAAACGAACCTGTTAAATGGCCACCACGATCTAACGCCGTTAGATTATTTTCTGTGGGGCTGGATGAAGTCTATGGTTTATTCTACGTCAATTGGCACGCAAGAAGAGCTAAAGAATCGGATCGTGGAAGCCTCAACTACTATCAAGCATCGTCCGGATGCTAAAAGAAGTGCCAAAAAAGCATGGGATTTGTCGTGCTGAATGCTGCATTCACAAAACGGTGGCCACTTTGAATAGTTACTCTGAAATTATTGTGTTGTTAAGTAAATATCTTTATGCCCCAATAACTCTGTAATAAATTGATTTAAAACATATTATGTGCATATGAACTTTTATATTTACTTTTTGCTACAGAACACATACCTAAAAATAGTGTCGTGCAATTCTGAAACATCCGGTACAGCAAATACACATTTTTCATTTTTTCTTACAATTTATGGAAGGAAATATTTTATATTTATCAGATTTTTCGAAATTAAATATTAAAAATTATCCAAATTGCTGAACCAATGAACCATAACTGACTACTTTTTCAAATTCAATTTTACAAAATTACATTATCATCAAAATATTATTGATACATCATCTGAAAGATTTTCATAGATATATAGAAGGATATACATAAATAATATAGATATAGTTATTAAAGAAGTGTGTTCATAGACTTACAAGGTGTCCCCCCCAGGATAGTGTGAGAGAACTTTTAGAAGAGACCGTGTCCGGTGGTTATACATAACTAGAAACTGAACGGTCGATGTTTTTTCTTTTTTCTTTCTTTAACATACGACAACACAGTAGTGAAGATAGTTGATTCTTCACGGGCTAGAGTCGTGTTGTCTATGTAGTTGACTAGGTAAGGCTGATTAGGCGAAATGAATATAGACCACCTAGTAGTCAGTTTAGAATGATAGTACTGTTGGTTTGGTTATGATGGTGCAGAAGACCGGGGGGGCCTCCTCCTAGACACCTTACTAACAGTGAGCTAACTATATTATATTACTATACACAGACAAACATTTCTTTTCTCTACATAATAAGGCTATCATAATAGGAAGACAGAAGAGACAAAACTGCTCAGTATGAACTCTCCATTAAACTAGGGTCTCCTCGCAGCAAATATTTTCCAACATGTACCGTTTCTTTTCTTCATCTATTTTAAACTTTATGCACTACTTATTTAAGTTACCGCAATCTTTTTCAACAATAAACCTAATTTAATATCTTTTTTTCCCCAACTATTAATGTTCCATTAAATATACTCAAATGATTATAGGAACTTCATTTAAATATTTACAAAGTTACAGTTTTTTTTTTAAAATTAATTATACAGTGACAGACAAATACTCATAGTCCTAAGACCTTCTAAGCAGTTGTCTCCACTCAACTTTACTCATCTTCCTTATACTATAAACAGAAATAGAAATGTGGAATAAATAAAGCAATCCTGTCATTAACACCAATAATTTAAACACTTATATGAACATTCAATTATAATAATGAATTTATTTTATATAATTTGAATATATTTATATATAGCTTACTTGAAGAAAAATTATTTATTCATTTATTTATTATCTATCTTTGGTTTGCTCACAACCAAATTGCAATGAGTATTTTAGTTTCATTGTAAGGAAAACTTCATAATTTTCTATTATGTTTCCTTATAAATGGTTTCGACTCACATAGAGGTCAGTATTTCCTCAATATCTTTCTTCAATCATCAGCTACCTATACTAGCATAAAATCGAGGATATTGTCCTCTAGAAATACCATAGAGAAAAATAGATATTAAAATGAGGTAGCTACGAGATTAAGTTTCTGGATATAGTTTTCTCATAATTCAATTGTTTGGCCAAATAATGTCCAGATTTAATTCCTTAATTCTCCCCCCCCCCCGCCAGGATAAGAAAACTTAATGCGTTAGAAAATAAAAACTAAGATCGCCTGTCAATAGTTTTACAATAGTCTGTGAACGAAAATTATATTTACAAATTTATTGCATGAGTTGAAAAAACAAGTTAATTTTTCTTGTTAAAAAAAAAGGAAGCGAATTTAGAATTTACATATTACTTGGTCTATATTTGGATGTTTTGTGTTTGTACACAGAACGTAATGTAGAGTGTATAATGTGTAATTGTTAATGAGTTATTAGGTCCGCTAAAGCCAAGTACTTGCACGCACCAGCTACTCATGTATCGCTATCAGTACTGAGAATGTTGGAGATGTCAGAGGTACGAGACATGTCCAGTAAGTAAGTGTACTGAGGCTCCCACGGCCGGAGGGATTTTGTTTTTGACATGTTGGCTACAATGTCGTGTAGCCTGATTCCTCCCCTCTGCAACGAGACCGGTTTGAGGTCAGTACGTTGAGAACTGTCGTCGCGACAATACGTTTCGTGAAAAATGTCAATCCAATCTGCCGTCAAGTGTGAAATACGCGGCGTCATCCGTTATCTCGTTTGGAAGGGAAAAACTCCGGTTGAGGTTTATAATGACGTAAAAACTGCATATGGTGATAAAGCTATGAATCGTACGAATGTGTTCAAGTGGTGTCGCGAGTTTAAAAACGGTCGTACGTCTGTGCATGATGATCAGAGGAGCGGAAGACCTTCAATTGTGACTGACGAAATTGTGGAAAAAATCGAAAATTCCGCTCCGTGACGATCGCAGATTGACTGTGGATGATGAACTTTCTGAGATGTTTCCGCAAATCTCCAGATCTCTGCTACACTAAACCATCACAGAAACCCTCGGATATCGGAAACTGTCCGCGAGGTGGGTCCCAAAACAGCTGACAGACCAACACAAGTTGAATCGAGTGGAGGCCTCGAACTGCTTGCCTCGTTTAAATGGGATGTCCTGAAGCATCCCGCGCATTCCCCTGACCTAGCACCTTCAGATTACTATCTCTTTACCTCCCTGAAGCTGCACATGGGTGGAAAAAGGTTTTCAACCGACGAGGAGGTGAAGGGGAGGTGGAGAAGTGGACGAAGGGGTTGGCGGGAAACTACTTCGAGGAAGGCATCAAAAAATTAATACCCCGGTTCACCACCTGCATTGAGATGAATGGTGACTATGTCGAAAAATAGCTTACATATGTACTAAAGTAACCAGGTAATTTTTTTGTTCAAATAAAAATTTTTGTAACCTACATGCCTCGTAAGTGCTGTTTGTGTTATTGGGCCAAGCTCCTTGAAAAAGCTACAAATATTTTCTTTAAACTTCACATCCTTCATATCCCACATACATATACTGACCTACTGTTTTTTATTGAAACCTATCATTTTTTTTTTTTAATCCAACACCGACTATTGGCATTCTGTATCGGCCATCCCTCAATATAAGAGAGCCTTAGCGTAATAGGACTCTTGTTCGGCAGCATCCTCACGAACTTGGCTCACAGCAAGGCGCTCACTGTTAAGTGTGCTATCATTGTAAAGCAGACATCCGGCTTTTTTTTTTAAATTGATTTTTGGAAAGTTGTGGAGATTAATTTCATCAGGCTTTTCTCTAAAAGGCTATTTCAAAATACCGTACAATTATGTGAAAACCGTTTAATTCAGAGATATTTAATAAATATGAATTTTGGAGAAAATTGTTTAAGTGAAAATGCAACTTTACAGGATGGCTTTTCAGGTTTTCGTGATTTTTCTATTTTCCTCAATCAGTTCACATAAAAAAACCCCTATGCCTATCACTTTTATTGGAAATATTTTTCTGGAATAATTTTAAGAGATATCCACAGTGGGAACCTACTATATATATATCAACACCACCTGATGGAAGATAAAATATCTGAATACCAAATTCAGACTTATAAGAAAAATCTATAAAACAGAATTGTGAGAATTATTACAGCAAGTGTTCCGGATCAGATTTTTTTTGATGACTTATGCGAATTAAATCTTAGCAAGTGAAAATGTTGAATTTAATCTTCCAGATATACTTTAAAGCGAAATTAAAGTAGTTGTAATAATCCAAACTTTTTAAAGAAAAGGGATCACGAGTAAAACGAGCCTCAGTATATAATATAAAAAGAAACAATACACATATACTTCCAAAAATAATCAAAAGTTTAAATTAAAGCTGAAATTATAAAATTTAAGGGGAAAAATTAATATAGTATTGTGGTAATAAAATATTGTACTTGTGTCAATTAAAAAGTGAGGAGATATTTTTATTATTAAGTTGAATAGTGGGGATAAAAATGAGTCATTAAATGATTCTTCTTTTTTATTTTATTTGTAACAATTCTGTTTTTCTGCAAAAGGACTCAGGGTCATTTCAGACAAAAAAATTATATTTCCTTCATTTTTATTTCATATATTTCCCTTGCATTTTTTTTTTATAATAATTCATTTTTTATTTATTTTTTATTGTTACAATATATATTAAAATAAATAGTTTTTATGATGGGTTAATCCTAATAATTATTGAATTTATATATACTTTATTGCTTTTTTTTTTTTTTACTCCCTGTGTTGGAATGTTCTAAAAGACTGGAAGATCTTTCTTCACTGGAGGATGTGCTTCTGGTCTGGGTTCCAGGTCATATGGGAATCTTTGGGAATGGGGTGGATAGGGTTGCTAAATTAGGCGCTTCTCTTCCTTTCATTGGTCCCAAGCCTGCTTGTTGTTATGTCTTCTGGCATGTGTTTTTCAGGCTTCCAGATGTGGATAACCTCACAGTACTCATCCTTATGGATGATATTGGAGGTCTGGACGGAGCTTTTAGTAGCGAGGTCCGATATCTTTCACGGACCTTTCTCAGAAATCTGGGTTGGCTTCCTCACTGGGCATTATGGCTTAAGGAGACATCTCTATACAATGGGACTCATGCCTTTCGTCTTTTGTAGAGTTTGTGAGACGGAGGAGGAAACACCCATGAATCTAATGACGGATTGTTTGGGCTGTGCGGAGATTAGGTTTAGGACCTTCGGTCGGAATAGGATATCGATAGACGATCTTAAGCTATGCCCTTATAAGGTTTTGGTCCGATTTGTTCCGTCTGTGGTGAAACTTAGATGGGTAAAACCTAGGCCTGGACTTTTGTTCCAGACCTAGTTGTTATTGTTATATGGGCCCAGGAAGGCTTTGGATAGCGTAGTGTTTTGCCCTCCCCTTCCTTCAATAATAATAATAATAATAATAATTACTCCCTCTTACTGTTGCAAGAGATCGTAATTAACAAATTCACGAAATTGAATTTTCACTAGAAGTTCATTACATGAAAATTTGTGTAGCTGTTTTCAAGGAGCTTGGCCTGTCAACACAAACAACACTTATCTGTTGGACACTTCCAACATTCTCGATACTCATTGGGATAATGAGTAGCTGGTGTCTAGTGATGTGTGTACGTGTGAAAAATATTCAAAAACTCGCGGGAAAATCGAGTACCACTTCACGGATTTTCCTTTTCTGAGTGAGTTTTGTCACGATTTACTCGAAATTCGATACAACTACAACGATTTACTTTGAAATTTCGCATACTGCTTTTCTTAAAGTGCCATTATCAATACACTGTACTTTTCTGTCACCTAAATAATAATAAAAAGACATTAAAAACTAGATGGAAAATAGAAATCAATATAAATAAATTTAAATTTGTAGTATTCACCTGAACAAAAAAGTAATAGCAGCAAGATAATCGTAGATATTCTCTTACTAGCCCAACAGTTACGAAATAGTAAGAAAAATATTAACTTTGTGTGGGTAAGAGGGCGCATAGTGGTATTGAAAACAACGAATTGGTGAACAGGCTATCGAAGGATGCTACAGTGAATGGACTGAGGAGCGACATTCGGATTCCGGCATCAGATGTGAAGAGAACGATCTCGACGAATATCATAAAAAAAATGGCAAGCCGAGTACTTGGAATCTACCAAGGGGAGGTTTTGCATGGTCGCGGTAGATAGGATTAAAAAAGTGCCTTGGTTCAAGAGGGCTTGTATTGAAAAAGCATTTTGCCGCAACAATCTGTAGGCTTTGGACAAGCGGTTTGTGGAGCATATTTATTCAAGATAGGCCAAAGAAACTAATCCGTTATGCACGGATTGCCACATGACTGAAGACTTTGAACATGTTGGGATAGTTTGCCGGAAATACCGCATGCAAAGAGAACATTTATTCAAAGAGCTATATAATTATTTGTACCTACAGCACCATTCAACTATGAGAGCATTATCTTCTTCGAAAGTGTATATGTATATAGGTTTTTTAATAGAATTTTTAGCCAGCTATAATCAGACAAAAAAAAAATATATATATATATATATATCTTGTATAAGGTCCATAGCTTTTCATTGAGTTGATTATTTGTTAAAAATTTGATTTTTTCTTTTTATTTCTTTTGTTAGTACTTCTTTGCTTATTTAAGCCTAATTAATTTCATATCCTGCATATTTTGAAAACTTACACAATGTGTTATGCTGGCTGAATAGCGAAAGCTTATTAAAAAAAAAGAAGAAAAAAAAAAAGTCATATCTTCAGTCTATTTGTACAATAAACCTATTACGCAGATCATGTTCGTTACCTTGGACTTTACTTACACAAGCGACTGACTTGGAACCCCTATACTAGGCTCAAACGGACGTACTTTAACCAACGTTATTGACTCTTGACAAACGCTCGAAACTGACGCTACAAAATAAAAGACGACTTTTGCTAGCACCAATTTGGAATTACGGACTAGAACTTTTTGAAACCGGAAAACAAAACAATATTTTAACAGAATCCAAACGCTCAGAATTCAAGATTCTGCGTTGCCTTATTACGCCTTATTACGCCTCCAATAAAACTTACACAGTAAACTTTCCTTACATCCTAATCCTCTTGTTCATATTCTCTCTTCAATTTCACTTGCAGAAAATACTATAAGACGATTGAAGCGAATGTTGGCCTCGCGGCCACCTGGGTAACTAATGGCGGTTATCGATGGATAACCTACCATTCATGTCTTATTTTTTGTATACTTTTATCATTTTCACATAGTTGTAAATAACTAAAAAAAAAAGAAAAAGTGAGATATTGCTAGAAATTTGAAGAAAATCGATTAACCAAAAGTACGACTTTATACGTTCCTTTAAAGTTATTGATTCATCTATATAATATTAATGGGAATTAAATATTATATTGTCAAAATTCCAAATTTGAGAAAAATTGGTTGACCGCAAGTGTAACTTCAATGAACAGGTTTTTTTTTTTCAATTTTCTCACGTTTTTCTCCATTAAAAACTCCGACAAGTTTCATTGAAACTTGGTATACTAAACTATACATACAGTTAGTTATCTAATCACTTTAGTTTTATTAGTTTTTTTTTAATTTAAGGCGCTTCAACAGCTATGGTCATTGGTGCCCGAAGCCTTTCAGTGCACAGCCGGCCTCCGGACAGTGTTCGCTCGTTATAAACAACACTGTCCATCACCGGAGAGTCAGCTGTAGAGGTTCCTAGGAAGAAAAAAATTTAAGGGTAGCACAGCTGGACTCGAACCCGGGTCCTCCGCGTCCCGGCCATATATAGTTTGGACTACTATTCCCTTCCCTATAGTTTGGAACATTTTCCGAGAAAATTCATTTAAGTGGGTTTTACGGAGTGGACGTTTTGCTTTCCCTTAAAAAAAGTTGGTTTATAAATGTTACGAGTCTTCCAAAAGTTTATATTCTTCCATTCATATAAATTGAAGGCAATTTAAACATCTTGTAGGAATTATATTATGTTTAAAGAGAATTGTAAATTATAATCAATTAGAATTATAAATGGCATTAAGGAAAAGTCGTGTTAGTGTTTCATACCAGATTTTTTATTTCTTCATTTAACAATTTTCGTTTTTCTTTATGATGTGGGTCTTTGCACACTTCAACACAACATCTTGGAACGGTCTCCTTTATAGCCTAGAAATAATCTCTGATTGTCCACTGCACCTACAAATTTTACAGAATAGTGACGGATGCAGAAAGGAAGCATCATTCATACAGGATGTTTCAAATGCTTAAAATAAAAGTGAATAAAATGTTATGAACTAAATTATTGGACTGATTAAAAATTTTGTTGAATAAAAAAACACTCGTGACAGATTTGTTTTGTTAAATTAAATATTATTAAAATAAATATTAAATACAATACAATATGAAAAAATTTATCACTCATGAAAGAAATCAAGAGAATTTTACTGACATTATATTATAAAGTAATGGGAATGGTAAAGTAATGTAGCCCCTTACATTAAGTTTTTATACGACAATAGTAATAATGTAGTAACGGATGGACAATAGTGGCTGGTTGATGTGTCCGTTGTGTTTGCCAGTGCACTCTTTAAGGGAAATACAGAAACACACATACATACATACAAGTCTAGAGAGAAGAATACTTACTTACTTTTACGATGATATCCTTTTTACAACGTATACACTCGTTTGGTTTTTCTGGATCCCCACTGTTATTGTGGAGCAAACTACATAATACTGTAAATACATTTACAGCATTTTTCCATTTGTGCCAGAATTATGCATAGAGTCAGATTTACTATTGGACCTTGCCACCTTATGTACTAAAAATTACCATCCATTTGTCTATATATAAATAATAGTTATACCAATATCTTTTTATTTACTAATAAATATTTATATCTTTTGTTTCAACAGTGTATAAAAATAGTTTATCGTTTATATGTCGCATGTTTAACTTATAAAACTTAATGATACAATAAAATTTTACTGGCAGCCTAAACTAGAATGCTCAACAATCAGTTTTTGTAAGATTAAATATCTTAACGTATGATAAAGTTTATACTATTTTTGAAATGGCATATTTAATTATTTCCTTTCATTTAATAATCTCTATAAAACTTGGGTTTCAAATATCATAAAAACTGATTTCTAAAATCTTCTGTTGAGAAAATATGCCATAACGGCCATCAAGCGCTATAAACTCTAAGCGCTCCAAACTCCAAGCGCTATAAACTCTGATTTTAGCATCACGATGTAAGCCATGTGGCACCTGGATACGACGGAATACATGTAGAACTGTTGAAATCTGGGGGAGATGTTCGTGTTAGATCAACTTTATAAATTGATCTGGGACATATGCATTAGTGAAAGCATGCCAAAGGGATGGAAGCACGGCAGTTTTGCGCCCTATACAGGGTGTCCCAAGGTATATCGATAAGGACTTTTTCTCGGAAACTAAGATAGCTAGAAAAAAACTAAAAAATACGTGTCCCTGTAGTTTTTTGTAAGAAAACCAAATTTCATTTGCAAATTTGTTTTGGTGCTTCCAGAAGCGAGATAAGGCACCAACTTCATTTTTTCAAATGGTGGGGTGTGGTTTTTATTTAAGAAATAGATTCCTCTATTTTTTGTAAGAAAAATTTACTTGAACGGTTTTTTTCTTTGAGCAATATTTTACAAGTTATGAATGAAAACGTGATTCCTATAAGAAATGTCAAAATAATATTGTAATGACATGGAAAGTCATACCAATGTCAAAGTGGTTCCAGCCAGCTGCTATCTTAACAAAGGATGGCAGTAATAAAAGAGCAATTTATAATCAGCGACCTAGCAGGCCGCCGTCTTCAAGGGCCAAACAAACAACAAAGCCCTTTTCAATACTTTACATCAAAGCAAGCACCGATAAGGTTGGCCACTGACCTAAATAAGGTCGGCAAACTACGAAGGTCGCACTCTATGGCAGATGTCTTGGTGTGAGTGTGGCCAACACCGATATATAAACTCTATCATATACAACGAGAGCATTATTATATCTTATACGACGATACGAGCACGTCCATATACACGAGCAGCAGTTTACGCGACTATGCACAGTTTCATTTAAACTTATTATCTTTTAGTAGTGCATCTTAGTTCTCATTCTAATTTATTACTTATTTATCTTCTATTTATTCCTAAGTATTTTGCTAGTTATTAGTTACCATTTATACGTTAAAATTATTGTTAAAATACAGTTTATTTTTATAAAATCCGTATTAATAATTCGATGCACTAACTTCCAAAATCTCTCAACTAACTTCCGCCCTATTCAAGACATCTACTACATCAGGAATCACATCAAACGATTCCATTACAATATTATAACGGTTTTTTGATTGAATAAGAAGAAAAGTACTATTTCATTATAAATTTTACTCCTCATTAAATACAGATTTTGCTCGAATTGGCCTCCACCCTTAGAGATGTATTTCTTTAGTCGTAAGGTACAATTGGCTGGTAAAAGCATGTGTATGCATCTCTAATGGTGGGGTCCAGTTCGAGCAAGATTTGTAATTGAAGAGTAAAATTTATAATAAAATAGTACTTTTCTTCTTATTCAATCAAAAAAACCGTTATAATATCATTTTGAAATTTCTTATAGGAATCATGTTTTCATTCATAACTTGTAAAATATCGCTCAAAGAAAAAAAAACCGTTCAAGTAAATTTTTCTTACAAAAAAATAGAGGAATCTATTTCTTAAATAAAAACCACACCTCCCTCATTTGAAAAAAATGAAATTGATGCCTATATCTCGCTTCTCGAAGCACCAAAACAAATTTGCAAATTAAATTTGGATTTCTAACAAAAAACGGGGACACGTATTTTTTAGTTTTTTTCTAGCTATCTTAGTTTCCGAGAAAAATTCGTTATCCTTATACCTTGGGACACCCTGTATATATAATAGTTGATAAACTCAATTGCGAGAATTATCTAGGCATTATTTTCCTCTCAGTAGTATATAAAATCTTGACGAAAGTAATTTATAAAAGAAGAATCACACACAGGCGGAAAACATAGTGAGGGAGTATCAGTGCGGGTTTAGACCGGGAAGGGCCATCTTTACTAATATGCTAATATTGGAAAAGACCAAAGTACATTATAACAATAATAATAAGTAGCTTTATTGATTCTATTATAAAATAAATACATAACAATAGTACAAAAAGAATTTTTTTTTTAATGATTTATTTATTTATTTATTTATTATTAATATCTAGACAATTTTAAATCAATTTAAGCATTTTTCTTCTTATTAATATTCTTTTCCCTTATCTTGTTGCTGTGTTCGTGGAACCAGGCTTATTGAGCATTGGCCTTTCCCTCAATAATTGTATTTTATAGTTCAGTCTTTCTCTAACTTGAAACTCAACACCTCTAAAACCCTGATGTCTGCCAAAGTAGTGGAATACAAAGTCAGATTTTTTAAAAATTAGTTTTTCCCATCTCTGCGGATATTAGAAATTCCTAAGATGTCAATATTAGAATTCTTTATTGCGTTTTCAATCTATAATAGCCGATCTTCAGAGCTCAACGATCTGACGTTTAAAGTGGCAACAATCAGTGGTTTTTGTTCATATTTTTGCTTTAAATTCTTCAACTAGGACACTGCTAAAACGGATGGACTCGAACTGCTCAGAAAGGCTGGTCCCCGAGAGCAGATTAGACCAAAACCTCCCTGCATGCAGGCAATTGAAGAATTTGAAGAAAGTGCATACCTCCTCCCCCACCAAACAACAAAATACGTATTTCTAATTAATTCTTTTAATGAATTTGCGTAGTTTTGGATGTTTATAGTAAAAAACAGGGTTTGAAATCGATAATTATTTTTTCCAACAAATCATCAAATAATAATTATTTTTGATCAATAAATTTACAAAATCATGCCTGATTTATTAATAAAAATAAAATCAATTTTTATGTTGTTTTTTTTATTCCATTAAAAATAATGATCACTCTCTGAGCGATACTTTCTTCAATTAAAAATAATGATTAATTCTTGATCGAAAAAATTTCACTCAAAAAATAAAAATCAGACTGAATTAAAATAAAATATGCTTGTTTCTCACTATATGTGTTCACGAAAATATAAATAATGGAATATTCTTAGTGAATTAGCTTTGATTGTGCATGCCGTTCTTGGAACACAGGTTACTGTTGAAAGAGCCTTTTCAGCTCTGAAGTACATCCTCAGTGATTTGCGCTCCAGGCTGACAGCAGATCACAGCAAAAGATACTAATTTTGAAGCTAAACTCTTCCTGTTCAAAGTAGTGTGCATCAAAATTTATTTTTGATTGAGGTTTTATCAGAAGCAATTTTTTTTTTACAATAAAAGCTAAAAGGTTTTTCATTTTTATTTACTATTATTAGATATTTTAATTCTTTCTGTTTTTTTTTTTTTGTTTCTTTACATTGTATATTTCCAAAATAAATTATCTTTCTATAAACAGTCGTTAATGATTTCCAACATTTCTAATGAAAAAAAAGAGTAAATTTTGTCAACCAATATTGCTCCTAAATGATCATTATTATTGAACGAAAAGATTTTGTTCAGAAATATTGATCAAGTTATGATTTTTTAAGCTTTTGATCACAAATAAAAAATCACTCTTGATAAAAATCATAAAATGATTTTTAAAATTGCCAGATAAAAATTTTGATCAGATTTGATTTTTATTTGTTTATTTTTAATTATCGATTTCAAACCCTGGCTAAAAAAAGAGCTATTTAGATAGGAAAATATTGATACCAGAGAGAGGATATAACACGCATGCATGGAAAGTTGTTATTTCAACTTCTTGCAATGGGGATGGTTTGGATTTTTGTTTAAATATTTATATTTACCAACTAATTGCTTTCTAAATATAGTTTGCATCAGATAATCAATCTGAAGTGTGGTTTGTGTATGGAACATTACAAAATAAGGGATGTATCGTGTGGGTTAGATGTTAAGATATTGGAACATGTCTCCTTTCTCTTAAATACCAAGGCGGCCATACTGATTATTTGTGCTGACGTTAAATGAGGGATGAGAGTATGACTAACCCTTTCATACAAACACAAGGAAGAGCGGCTGAAAAACCAACAATAATCACTTTCTCTTGTTATCCCATCTAGGGAGGAGTATTAACTCCCAAATTGAAGGGTTAACATTAACCCTTAATGTACAACTTCTTTCCATCAGCCCAGTGTCCCCTATCTTCTACACCTTTCTATTCTCTCTTCTAAAAATAGAAATACTGCTATATTTCTAAGCTTTTTACAGTTTAGAAAAGTATATTTATAGCTTGGAAAATACTTTCTCAATCATTTGTCTGTATTTCTAAAGTTAGAGAATTCGATGAGATTCGGCTCTTAACTTACTCATTCTATGGCCTACCTTGCTCACTTAGGTTAAGTGTGACTGTTACTGCCGTATTCCTACTCTTCTTAAGATACGGTTAAAATCACGAAATCACATTTAACTAGACGCGCGAAGAATGTGTAAACACAAAAAAAAAAGCAGCTCATAAAAAGTGTTTTACTTAAATCGCCCCAAAATCGTTAGTTTCTAATTACAGAGAATTTTTTTTTTTTTAGTCAAATTAAGTCTCCTGCCCCCCCAAAAAAAACTTCTCTTCCTAGGAGCCTATACAGTTCACTGATGGACAGTGTTGTCTTGTAACGAGAGAACACTGTTGTCTGGAGGCTGGCAGTGCACTGAAAAGGTTCCGGGCGACGATGACCATAAATGTTGAAGCCAAATGTAAATTATCTACAATATTCCAAGCACATGAGAAGTGCTGAGTCTAACTAATATGCGAGACCTTCTTTCCTGCATCGCCACAGTTTGCAATCTTAAGGAACATTGCCCCACTTCTTCTTTTTAATACCTTCTATTTCTTAATCGCGCTAATTATTCATTATTTCGCTGTCTCAATATTTCAATATAAATACGCCTCCTTAAATAATACATTTATTACTTAAGCGTAGCCTTTATTTTTATGGAACATGTTTTTAATATTCTCAGTTAAGCTTTAATGTTAAAAGCGAGCTGGATAACTTCTAGTATTTTATCCGTCATGCATATTTCTTTTATTGCTGACCGGTTTCAGAATTTCATCCATCGTCAGAGCAAATTTATCAAGTTCGTGTAGAGAGTTCAGTTCAACGCAATGTTCCTGTTACCTTTCGACAATTGTTAGTTTGTTGATTGTACATATTGGCACATACATACAATCAACAAACCAACTGATGTCGAGTGTAGCAGAAACAATGCGTTGAAGTGAACTCTGTGCACGCACTTGGTGAATTTGCCCTGACGATGAATGGAAATCCGAAACCGGGCAGAAACAAAATGAATATGCATGCTACGACGGATAAAATACCAGATGTTATCCAGCATTGCGGACCCATTCACATATTTAAAAATTCCTAATACATTGCAGTTTTAAATCGGTGAAAATGATTCTCAAGGATGCGCTTATAAAAATATAGCACTCAGCATATAATTGAATATAAATTCATACGCATTTTTGAATCAATAAACCAAATTAAACATTTTCTTTTTAAACAAATTACCTTTCTCTACTTTCTTGCTCTGAATTTAATGAGCATTAATGGAATTTAATTAACTGAAATTAATGAAACAAAAAAAGAACATACCTAGTGTTTAAATATCAAAATGGAAAATTGAGTGCTGCAATTACAGAGATCAATGAACAAATTAAATTAAAATTTAATAGTTTTTTGGAATTTTGTTATTTAATGAAGAGTTTATTTTAAACCACACATTGCCTCTTCAAATCTCATAAGTATTTACCTAAATTAGATTCATTTTTACTTCTTCATTTATTCTTTGATCACAATCGCCCTAATTTAAGGTAAACAATCTCATTTCTCGCCTTCTACTTTTTTCATAATAAACGTTAATATTTTTCTCAAGGCAGCCGCAATTTTAATCGCTGTATTATCCAAAAGCCTTCTATTGTATATGTTAAAACATTCAAACTCCCAAGTATTCTTGTTGTGGTTGGTTCCGCAGCGCTGGACAGCATCAGAGACATTTTCCCGTGATAGCCTGCTTCTTTTTATGGTCATCGACCGGTTTCGGGCGGTCGCTCATCATCAGGATGTTTTTGTTAAACAGTGTAATAACATAGACTTGCACAGAGAAAATACTGTTGATACACTCGTTGACTCGTTCATATACAGTTGACACACAGAGCAAATACAGTTGATGCAGTTGATACAAACCAAGAGTGTATCAACAGTATTTGCTGTGTGCAAGTCTATGTTATTACACTGTTTGAAAAACATCGTGATGATGGGCGAACGCCTGAAACCGGTAGATGACCACAAAAAGAAGCAGGCTCTCACGGAAAATGTCTCTGATCCTAAGTATTGCAGTCAAGCTGATTTTCACTCAGTTGCTTTAACCAGTGGGTGACAGCAATATATTTTTTCTTTTTACGTTGAGTTTATATTATTTTCGATTTCAATTAACTAAATCTATATTGAGAGATAAGAATTTTTACATTCATTAAAATTCTTTTAAATTTGAACGCCTAAACATGTTAAGCTATTTTTAACCTTCACTATAACCTCTTCCTATATAGACTCTTGAATTGATCTACATATTTCCTCATTATTTCTGACGAAGAACGTTCAAAATATTCTATAATGTAGGACTAGCTTTGAATTCAACCTATCTCAATTGTGGATGGATCATCAGCTGTATTGTAAGCCTACAGAAGCTTTTTAATTGTCCACTTGGTTACGTGTTATACCCAGGCACTATGGAGATATACATATTGTCCTTGTTCAATATTATTTTGTGTTGATCTTATGATTTTCCCTGTATATTTTAATAACTAAAGAAATGCAGAAGTTGTGTTCTTTTAGCCCAGTGATTTAGTGATGTTAATTTGTTAAGATATAAAACTAGGGTTGCCAGGTGAAAAATGTAAATATATATGATTAAGACATTTAGAAAAGAAATATACCACATTTTTTGAAAACTGTATTAAATAAAAACCAACTTAAAACTTTCAAAATTTGTTAATTTATAACATAAATAAATGCACATACAGCTGCGGCAATAAAATCTTAGACGTCAATGTTACCTGATTGTCAATTGGTGTAGAGTATTTGTAACTTAAATTTTTAGTTTTGTCATTTTCTTTTTCTGGATTTTTTTAAGGTGCACAACAGCTATGGTCCTTTGCATCTGTTTGTAATTTGTAAGCACTCATCCGGGATGCATATCCATACCCACCAGTTTAACAATTTCTACTGCAAACCCATAATCTAGGTCTAATCATATTCCTCTACTCCCTTATATCACTTATAAAATAAATACCTATACACAAGACACCAGCAAACAACTAAACACCTACATATGTACAACTAGTTTCACAACAAATGAAATAGATGAACCTCCCTAAGATATTCGAAAGTCTTATTGATATTGCCCTCTTGTCTCCTAATACATCTGTAAGACTGGTCGGCAAATTTACCTTCCCCCGCGCGTTTACATATTTCGAACATTCCAATACGGGATGTCGTAAATGCAAGCGCTGCATTCCGGCTGAGGTTCTCTTCGGAATTTATGGCTGTGTGTCAACATGGTGTGACCGAGTCTCATTCTCGCTAGGACAACTTCTTCTCATTTTTGTCATTTTTGACACTTGGCGAGAACGGAACCGACGGAATGCGTTGGCGCAAGCTATGAGCACGCCATAAACATGACTCCTATCAACTAATCAGCATTCACTGCTTGTTCACTGATGATTGTGTGGCGCGAGATGAGCGCGCTAATATGAATTATTATTGTTATAATCGCAGTGATTGGATGAATATATTATTTTTAGACGTATATTTAGAGTCTAATTTCATATAGAAATAAGAACAAAATATACCAGGGTGATATTAAATATATTAGATCTGGCAACCCTAGATATAACCCAATTACAGGGTTCAATCTACTATTCCCAGCTTTGCAAATATTTAGTTTAATTAAATAAGACAAATATATATGAATTTTCTAACCATCCCCGTCCAAGGACATGGTTGCTTGTTGGTCGTTATGTCCACTAATATAGACGCTGCTTTACATTTTACTTTAGGTTTTTTCTTCGGCACCATACTGAAGGTTTATAGTGTAAAAAAAAAAAAACTGTGTGTATATATATCAGTTTTGTTTCCATTTCTTTAGAAACAAGCTTTGCAACATTAATGCCTTTATAGATACAAACAATTTAAAATTCAAATTATATTACTTTATCTAGATGATATTAATTCAATAAATGTTTTGATTAAAGCAGTTTTATATGATAGAAATATAAAGTTACTTTTTCACTCATTATTAAAGATCCAACATCAAGACTTAAATGATAAAAGAAAGAAAAACAAAAATAAAAAATAAAAAGAAATAAAAAAAAAAATAGTGTATTCTAGTCTGTTATGAGAACCGGAGTTTAACATTAGGTAAATGTAGTGTATGTATGTATGCTTGTTTGCAATAGGATTGTGGTAGCACTAACCAAACATGGACTCTTCAGGTTTTTACCCTGGGTCGCTAAGACAAGCTTTTATTATTCAAAGACTTTGTAAGACATTAATTAGTTATACAGTTAGTCATTTCCAGTTAGAACTTGAATATCTCTTTCTTGGTTTGTATCTGTATTTTTTTTTACTTTAAGCTGTTGTATTGACGATTATAGCTGGACCGTGATGCTGTGTCTAGGAGTGAACAACAATCTCCACTCTCTGCAATATAAACTCCTTTTCCTTCTTCATCCGTCTGGACTGGAATTTAAATCAGCCCTACCTTATTTCCCCCATCTATTCTTTTAAATATTTATACTAGGTATAAACTTACTTTACTAGTAATTACCAGTCTATTATGTATTTCTGCGTGATTCTATCATTTAGAACAATAAGAATGTTGTGTTATGCTTCACCACCCAACGTGATTTGTTAATATAAGAAGTTAAACCACTCACCGGATTGTTGGGAACACTCAAGAACATTGGTGAACTATGATGGGTCTGCAAAAAAGCATTTCCTTTTATTATTATTATTATTATGAATCACATAATTCAAAAGTAAAATCATGTCTTGAATTTTAATACAGGTACTGACAATCCAATATAAACTGTGTTTTTTTTCTAAAATATTTAGTAAAGAATTGTTTATTTTTTATTGCAGTTATATTTCTATTAATTTCTAATTTTTGAAATGATCAACAAACAAGTCTCCTTACTTCAACTATTCAAAAAAAAAAAGAAAATCTAGTGTGAAACACTCACACGAATTTCTCTACCTGCACAACACAGACAAAAATTTTATTTACTCTTATAATTTTTACAAGATATTTAGTTGTCTTCAAAGTTATCTTCAATTGGAGAAAAACTTAAGTAAAACCACTTTTTTGGTGGAGAAAAGCATAATCTTACATTGCTCCCCCCAAAAAACCCCTTAAATGAAACTTTTTTGGAAAACCATTTTGAATCAAAAGTGATAAGTTTCTGTATTTCAAGTTAGTTGTTCAAGAAGTGAACAGGATAATTTTTATTTTATTTTATTCATGCGAACAATAATTACAACAGTCAGCGCCTTCAAAGAAGCCAACGCTGCGGCCGGCAAGACAGCCAGGAGCTTCCGCCCCCCCCCCCCACAACTACTACGGCCCTACTATGTCCAAGTGTTTGTGTGCGATAATCTCTGGCCAAAGAAGATACTTAAATTTTTACGTACGTCTTAGTGCAAGTTTATCAGACACATCTCCGTACACATCGTATCAATTTAAATAGTACATCTTGTACATCAGCCATGAAGTTTAACAGTACATCTGGTTACAGTAGCTGGGTCATGTGTCGAGCAAACACCAGACGTCCAAGCAACCGTGGAAGCTGGCCACCAATAAGAATGACCAGAAGTCAAGCTAAGAAAATTGAAGCCATCTCCTTCAGTAACTACCATTTTTTTTTGTAAACCACTAACCCACTAACCATTTACCATAATAAATTCAGTTTGTTTTACTTTAATTCTTTTTTTTTTCCTTCAATAACCATATTTCCTCTCAAAATATAACCAATACACTGAGCTACCAAACATTGGTCCTCCGGGCCGGATTTGAACCAGCGACGTATGGATACAGGCCACATCAAAATTCATTGAGCTACCAAACATTAATTATATCAAATTTAATGAAACCCATCGGTTTTTTTTTTTTTTTTTACGGTACACAATCGTAAAAAACTGAAAACTATTCAATCCAAAAGCATTTCAGTCAACCAATTTTTTTTTTTTCAAACTCGGAATTTTGGCAACATTTGGAATTTTATTTAATATTATTATTCAGGATGAAGGAATTGTTTCATAAATTAAAATTGCACTTTAGAGGAATATGTGTAGTTGACATGCAAAGATTAAAGTAAATCGGGAGGGGAGGGGAGGGGAAATACTTATGTTCATAAATTTTGACAGATAATTTCCTGTCTGATCTCAAAGAGAATGTTAAGTTTGAACTTTCTGTGTTTTTTTTTTCGTTTTAGAGCTATGCTGTTCACACCATCCAGCCACTCACCCACCCATATACATACCATTCTCTAAAAACTGCTTTCTTGGAATCAGGGGATTCTCAAAATGTGTGTTTCTGGTGAAAACTCGAAAATAGTGAAAATCTGATACGATCGCAAAATACTTCCTCTTACAGCTTTGAAAGAAAATAATAATTAAGGGGAAAAGGGGTAAATGCCATGGAATTGACAATGGAATGTAAATATGGATGGATTAGCTGATTAATCAAAAGACTGAATGACAGGCTTATAATGGTACATTTTTTAAAACAGTCTTCTTTTTTTTTAAAAAAAAACAAACAAAAATTTGATATTTTGCAATAATTCAGCCGTCTTTGTTAACAGTTAACAGTTATCTGAGGGAACCATAGAATAGAATAGAAGCGGGGGGGGAGCCTCATTCCACTGCGACCTACAAATTGAGGTCTATTGTGGATCCCCTTAAGTTACAGAACAGCCCCCAGCTTTGCCCTCCTAATCAATCCTAATCAAAGCTGAGAGCGGCTCCGTCATGAAGCTTTCAGCTTCGGGATTGCCCGTCCCCAATTGAAGAAACCTAATCCTCGCCAGGCCGGCGCACTCACAAAGGATGTGCGCCGGGGTCTCCTCCTCTACCTTGCAGAATCGGCATACCGCACTATCCGCAAGTTGTAGGTGGTGCATGTGTCTATTCAGCC
Source organism: Triatoma infestans (assembly GCA_011037195.1). Taxonomy (NCBI): domain Eukaryota; kingdom Metazoa; phylum Arthropoda; class Insecta; order Hemiptera; family Reduviidae; genus Triatoma; species Triatoma infestans. The sequence goes on from JAAEAF010001772.1 coordinate 48,448, forward strand.
TACAATGCCCTGTTAGTAGACCCACAATTAACCTTATATCCCTTCGGGTCTGGCTCAGTAGGTCTTTGGTAAATTTAGGCAAATGTCTTTTAATGAAGAGCTTTGCCTGCCTCTGTCCTGGTGTTCCCTCCCACCAACGCAGACGCTGATCTTCTATCCACCCCCTGATAGAAGTTTGAATGAGGCTCCTGGACAAGCTGCAGAAGGATTCGGGGCCTATAAAGGTATCCTGCGAGCCCTCCCTCGCTAGGGCATCCGCCCTCTCATTGCCCAGGAACCCCGCTAAGGGAACCATATAATAGGGTTGTTGAGGAGAGAAATTAGGTTTAATTAAATGAACGAGATATGCTGACACTAATATAATGTAGTTAAGTTTACACTAAGTGCACTGGACTTTATAATGAAAATGATAGAATGAATGGTGAGAGTAAAGATATGACACGATGCGATGTACAGTTGTATGGTTTTATATGATAGATCCCTTTATATATATTCCCAATGGCTTATATACACAGGTTCTCCCACTCTAGCCTGCCTAAGTCAGAGAGTAGTCTCTGTTAACCAGAGAGGGCCTCTCTTCTCTCTGCTATGGTTGCAGCATACGCTTTGCTGTGGATGGGTGCTTTTACAACCACATAGTAGATGGAAGTGCAAAAGAGAAAAGGCTGCTCTCCACAACCGTCTTAAATAAATTGGCCAGGAAAAATGTTACCAATTACAGTTATCTGCTATATCAAACATTAGATCTGTAATTGAGACATACAGCTCCACAGGCACCACCATTTCAACACAGTATTAGTTATTAGTACAGGTTATACACATCAACTATCGGTGTAGGTTGAGTGAATTTTTGAGGTTCGCAACGCTTGTTCATGTTGCTAGCAGTTAGGGGGATACCAAAAAGGGCTAAGTACTCTGAAGAAGTGGCTAATCCATTTCTCCCTACTATGGATACTGCACTCCACTCTGGAATATATTGTGGTAAAATGTGAATACAAAATTTAACAAAAATCTTTTATTGCAATTTATGATAAAACCTGAAAAATTAAAAAAAAAAATCTGGTGTGATACACTCACACAACTTTCTCTTACTCCATTTTCAAAATTGTAATTGTAAATTTTAGAGTTTGTGTAGCAAATTTGTTCAAGTTCGTCGAAAACTGCAAAAAACTAATCAGTAAAAGTGCGCTTCCGGTTAACTAATTTTCTTGAAACTCGGTATTTTGGCTATCTATTTATTTCTAATTAATTTTGTTTGGATGATAATATTGGATAATCAACTGTGATAGCATTTTAGAGAAAAACATAACCCTACCACTTCCCCAAAACCCTTTATAAGTGTAGTTCACATTCCTAGTTTGAAGAAAATCGTTGGAGCTATTTTCGAGAAAATATCAAAAAACTGAAAAATACATTTCTGTAAAAAACACACTTCCGGTCATCCAATTTTTTCAAACTCGGAATTTCAACAACACATTTAATTCTAAGTAATATTACTTAGATGACAGAATTGTATAATAAACTAAAATAGTTGTTGTGGGTCTAAAAATGGAATCATCCAATACGTGGGGGTCCATATCTTAAACTACGTTGTTTGAAGGAGATTTACTTTATAATTAATTATGCATACTATCTTATTGTTATATTTATTTATTTATAACAGCTTGAAATAACACTGTGTCAGCCGTGGGCTGCTGTGAAATAGTTACTGATAAGAAATGATAAAATACGAGTTGAATGATCGTAAGATAGTAAGATAAATAAATAATATTTTGTTAAACAGAATAATCAAACCAAAATAATCAAATAAACAATCAATCAATCTATATAAGCATGTTATTTGACGTCACTAATATATTTCGCATTTCACCCTTTACCATTGAGACACGCCATCCACGCTCGCATGTATACCTAAATATGGGTTCTTTACATGCCAAATATAACAAGTCTAAACTCACAGTGTATAAACTAAATTTTCTATGTGCAAATCTTGCTACCACACTGTTTGACAAACGCATCTTGATGATGGGCGAAGAAACCGGTCGATGTCAAAAAAGAAGCAGGCTATACGGAAAATATCTCTGGTACTAATAACTGTTTATGGAGGGTTACAGGTAGCATGCTTTTATGGATGTTCAACTGAAATAAGGATTTATAGACACCTTTGCAAATATTGCTAACATGGCTGTTTCCAAGACAAAGTATTAGAAATGGTCAATCTCAAACATTTCGCAGTCACAACATATGGTATATTTACATTGTTCACAATAATTTTGGGGATTAAGTCTAAATTAATTGCACCTATATATCTATTACTTCCAATAATCATTGCATTGTTTTCGGAAATATTAAATGAAATAAAATTAGACTTTGTCCAATTAAGGATAGAATTTACATCAGACTTAATTCTGACAATACCAGATTCAAATTTTGACGGCAAACAGTGTTAATTTCTTCTTTCTTTCTGAGGCGCTACAGTCCTCAACCAGCTTCCTCTATTCCTCTCGATCATGGGCTCTCAAACGCCATCTACACAGCCCATGCTCCTCAGGTCCGCCTCCACATCATCGAGCCACCTCATACGAGGCCTCCCTCGATGATGTCGATCCCCGGGAGTGCCATAAAGCATCCTTCTGGGCAAGCGTTCTGGCTCTATCCACTCCACATGTCCCAACCACCTAAGGCGTCCTTGCTTAATGAAGGCTACGAGGTCCGGTTCCTGGTATAGATCCTTTAACTCTACATTCAGCCTAATCCTCCACCGATCTCGCTCCTTCACTGGCCCGTAAATCTTTCTGAAGATTTTCCTCTCCCAGACATTCAGAGCCCGTTCGTCTTCCCTGGTCAATACCCATGTCTCACTTACATAAGTAACTAGTGGTATTATAAACGTCTTATATACCAGTATCTTTGCACGTGTAGATAACGCTTTAAAGCGCAACTTATTGTGAATCACGAAATAGCATCTATTGCCTGCAGCGATTCCCGCCTTAATGTCAGAGCTAACGCATAACAGTGTAAATACATTTGTAAATCATCCGTATAAAGCATATGTTTACAATGTTCTAGGCAGAACATGACAGAGAGAGAGAGTATGGGAGAGCAAACAAGCGACTGGGAGGAAGAATATTTCAAAAAAAATCTGTTTCACTTCCAAGATCTTATTTTAAGCATTTCAAGTAAAAAAAATCAATTTCCAAATTTTGACACCATCGCAAAGGAAGTAAAAGAAAAAAAAAGGCAGATCCGCTCATTGTTCGCAAAAACTAGTTAATAGAAATAGATTCTTAATATCATAGTTTTTTTTCTATAATAATCTGCTCCATTTCATGGTCAACGACCGGTTTTGAACCATTCACTCATTATCATTCGCGTCTGTACCCAACACTAACCTCGAATATATCAGATGACTTTGCCTTGCGCTAATCACACAGTTATCACACTTCTTCCCAAAATGAACCTAATGATGGGTAAACGCCCAAAAAAAACCGGCCGGTCAATGACCATAAAATGAGAAATCTCAATGTCTTCTATCACTGTTAATCCCTCCCCCCCCCAATTCAACCCATTAAAGTAATTAATGGTTCCTTAAAGGTTTTTTGTTTTTGTTATTTTCTAATTAATTGCTGTGGGTAAGCTTTTTGAAAATGGAAATTAAGAACGATTAAATGTGAGACTTCTTATTTTGATCGCTCCCGAAGTTAAACATTTTGAGAACCAATGATATAATTTATAACGCTAATCAAAATTTCTTCTCATATATGTGGGGGAAGGGAATTTGAAAAACAAGGAAAATTAAATCAATAGAATTTTTTTTTTATATATTTAAGGCGCGTCAACATCTATTACCGATTTTCCATTCAGAGTCGGAATTTTGACAACACATTTAAATAATATTATATAGATGATAGTATCATACAGTATTCTAAAATAGCACTTTTGCCCGCAAGGGTATCTGGTGCATGTAGTTAATTGGGGAGTAGCGACCCTACGGGTTACCACAGCTCAGTACTCCATGTACTTCGTCAGACCAGTATACATTAAACTTAAACTACATACACTCTACCCTTTACAGAGACTAGGATAAACACTCTTCCTAGGAGTCTCTACAGCTCACGGTCAGTGGCAGTGTTGTCTGTAGCTAGAAAACACTGCTCGCAGGCCGGCATCACACAACTTTTTCTTACTCCAGTTTTCAAAATTGTGATTTACAAATTTTACAGTTAGTCTACCAAATTTAATGAAATTTATCGATATTATTATATAGAAAATAGCAAAAACTATGTTCAGTAAAAACGCACTTACAATTTACTAATTTTATTGAAACTCGGAATCTTGGCCATCTATTTATTTATAATTAATTCGTTTAGAGAAAATGGCAGAAAACTGAAAAATACTTTTCAGTAAAAAGGCACTTCCGGTTATCCGATATTATTCCAACTCTGAATTCAGTATGGTTTACTGAAATAGAGTACTTTAGAGAAAAACCTAACCCCACTCCGCCCCCAAAAGTGCTCTTAAATGAATTTTCCCAGAAAAATGTTTTAAATAAAAGTTGAAGATTTTTGTATGTATAGTTGAATACCAAGTTTGAAGAAAATCGTCGGAGCTATTTTTGAAAGAAACGCAAAAAAGAATAAAAAAAAACAAAACAGTAAAGTGGTACCTCCGGTTGAGGAATTTTGACAGATGACCTATTATCGTAACTCATTGTGATACCTAAACGGGATATCAAGTTTGAACTTTCTGCGATTTTTCGTTTTTGAGCTATTGCTGATCATATACACCTACAGACACACCCACATACAGAGCATTTTCTAAAAATCACTTTCTTGGACTCAGGGGACCTCAAAACGGATATTTCCGGTGAAAACTCGACACGATCGAAAATTTGACACGATTAAAATACAGGTTTTTGTCCCTCCCCCAAAACTTCCCTAAACTGAATTTTCCCAGAAAAATGTTCGAACTGTTTTTTAGAAAATCGCAATAAAGTAATAAAAAAAAAAAAAAAAAATCACGCAATGAAGTGGTATTTCCGGTTTACCCGTTTGACCAAAACCTTATTATCAGAACCTTTGGTAGAAAGAAATATCAAGTTTGAACTTTCTCCGGACTTTCCTTTTTTTGGAGTTATGCTGAGACACGCACGCATGCAGGCAGGCAGGCGCTCACACAAGCACAGACCAATTTCTATAAACCAAATTTTCTGACTCAGCGGACCTCAAAAACCTGTATTTCCAGTGAAAACTCTTCTTCTTCTTAGTCAATACCTCTCTACCGCCTAAGCAGTGTGAGGTCCACTATCTTAATCCTCGCCGTGTCGTTTTCCATATGTTCAAATCAGCTCTATTTCTTCCGTTTCTTGTGATATAATTTTTCTCTCGGGTGAATGGGGAATCGGCCTGTCGCAACCAAAGCATGGGTGTTGGGATGGAGGGGCTGCCGCCTTAAGGCTATCAAGCTAACCTACGTATGTCACCCTGCGGATGACCTTGTCTGTAATGTGAGTGTTGTAGTGCAAGAGGATAGTTTTGATGTAATTGTGCATTGTATATTGAGCTGTGGTAACCCGTGGGGTCGCTACACCCCAAGCAATTGCATGCAACAGTTACCCCTTACATCCAGTGAAAACTCGAAAAAAAGTTTGACATGATTGCAATACTTTCCCCTCTTTACCAGCAGTAAGAAAGCAAAAAAAATTGCAGAAATGATTTTTAAAACTTTTCTTGAAGGAGAAATTTATAATGATATTCCATAATTAATGATTAATATTTATGAGAAATAATGCTTTAATTATATAATAGATGTGAGAAGGAGAGAATCGGAGAGAATGCTACATTGACGTAGGTAGCGAGTAACTAGGTTCTTCTTGATGATCCCATTATAATTACAAATACATGATCATCAAGAAGGAATTAGAAATCTAGGTAAGTTCCACACAAATTTATTTTCAATGTCTCTTCACTTATTTATAGTATAACTAGGGAGAAATTTTATCAATTATAGTCTATTTGTTATCTACTAGTTTTTGGACTCAAACAATTTCTTGTATTAAATTGGGCAATATATAAAACAGTTAGCTATTGCTAGTGACAGCAAATCTAAAACACTCGCCCTTCCCCTCCACTTTAAAATAGTCTTACAACTTGTTTCTATATTAATGACGCGTAACTACTTGGGAAAACCGTGTGAACCAAGAATGCCGTAACCAATCAGAGTGTCATAGGTTGTACATTGCACTTGTAACTGCTTTGTTGTTCAAAATAAAATGGGGATGATTTAGTGCAAAAAGGTATAATTCTTTAAATTGTTTTCCAGAAATGTAGTAAAATTAAGATTACAAAATAACAAATGAGTTAATGTCTGAAATTTTCTAAAGATCAACGTATTATAGAAAATTTTAAATTATTGAATAATTCTTCTGAAGTTTGTATATTTGGAATAAGAAATTATTTGCTGTATGGACTTTTTTTTTTTTGGAATCTTATTCTTTAATTTTTGCTTTTTCTTATTTGTACATAAAGTATATAAAGGGATTCGGTCACTCATGGAAGAAAGATTAGTTACAGCTCGTAAATGGAATTACTTTCATAATTACTACTGCTACTGGTGTTACAACCATTCAACATTAATTTACTAAGACCTTGAAAGTCTGGGTAATGTCTAGCTGTTTGGTAGCGCTGAAGAAAATAACTTTCTGTTTTACTTTATTATATTCTTATTGAATCAAATATTTACTACAATCAATTTTGGCTCACTGAATTCGATTCTTTAAAAAAACAAAAAAAAACATCATTTTTCAAGAACAACGAAATCATAATAAACTGCGAATATCTATGATTTTGTCCGTTATAGTATATGCTCCATATTTGTTGGTTTTGACCGGTTTCGGATTCTAATATATCGTCAGAGTAAGGCGCTCAAATTAGTGTGGACTTAATGTTTCTAACCACGCACCACACTGGTTGATTGTATGTTGGAGGTTATATAGTTAATAGATGTATGCACTCCACGTGTATTATAGCAAAAAATAATAATGTGTACAAATTCTGATTAACAATTAAATATTGGTATATAATAATAACGTCTATTTCAAACCGATTTAAAATTTAATCTTTTGGTAATGGTGATATGAATGTAAAAAGTTACATATACACCATACTTCACATACTGCTATAACCATAATTATAACCACCCACATACAATCAACAAGAAAGTTGAAGTCAACTCACTACACAAATTGATAGCCTTACTTCTGACGTTGGATGAGAATCTGAAACCGGTCAGAACAAAAAAAAAAAAAAAAAAAAAATGAAGCATGTTACGACGAATAAAATCATTGATGTTTTCCAGCATTGCGGACCTAATTACATATTGAACTGTGAATAGTTTGTCACATGCCTGTTCTCTGGAAAGATTAACATACAAGTTTCATATTACAATGGATGTGAGAAAGAGTTAGAGAGAATGGATTTTAGTGAAATAAACTAGATGATATGATGGACACTGTATAATGATAAGAACACAGAAGCTGCAAGGAATTTGTAGTAAATAAGAAGTTAAGTAGCGAGGGAAATATAAAGAGACAGACTGGCTGAGTGATGAGAACGTAGTAGATATGTTGCTGACTGGTCGTAAAAGGTCCTGAACTTACTAACTTTTAATGTGCTTCTCCGCTCTTTGGATCTTATGAATCTTTAATGATTCGGATCCCATTACAATATTTTCAGCATTTTTTGAGGCTAAACTTTATTAATTGTAATTTAATGCATTTTAGTTTTAAAATGTCACAGTATTTAATGCAGTTCAAATACATATCGTTTTATGTACTTCAATTAGCCAAAATAAACACCATTTAGAAAAAATTTAAGTCAACTTAAAAAGAAGTTTACAACCATCCCAAAGTTGTGTCATAAAGGAAGTGGGTAGAAAGACAAATCCAGGGGACATAGAAAATGCAATAGGTTGTATCTTCCACACTCCGATGGAGTCAATGTTTGAACGTAGAATGATAGCCATTTGTAAACCGTATATGTTAATTATTAGTGAAGTATTAGTGGTGAATTAAAGTTTGCCTATAATAGCTCGCTCATCAACTACCAGCAGGCCCCTATATATATATTGTGTGGCGATTAGGGTGTCACTGAAAGTGTTGTTCATATTCTTAATTCTTGGGATATACCCGCAAGGGTACCAAGATTCCTCCCCCCTCCCCCGAGATGAAAATAACCTTGTTAATTTAATAATTAATTTTGATTTGTTTAATGATATTTGACTGAAATTTTACAAAATTTTACCTTTTTTAATTTGAGAGGAGAGGAATTTTGAAGTAATTTCCGATTTTGAAATCGTAGTAAATGTGGATCATTTTCTCTTGTTAAAGTTACCCTCTTCTCTAGTCTGTGCTGGAAGTGAAACAATTGCAAACGAACATAAGAATGCTTTCGAAAGTTAGGATCTTGAGAAGCTTAAGGTACAGTAATACACAGTTTCCCAAGTGAATTTTATGGCTATATAAACGTCCTTGTTGTCCTATTGAGATCTTAGGAACGATAATGAAGAACCTTATAGCCGTAGAGTTTTCTAATAAAACGGGCAGCACTAAAAGCATTTAGATTTACGAGATTGATTCTTAACTGCATGGAATTGCTGAAGCGCGCTTGATAGTTAGACGCGGTTCGAACATTCTGGCAGTATTGGGAAAACAAGTTAGCAAGAATATTGCTGCCTTCATCTTTTTTTCGGCCAACTAGAGGCTTGATAAAGCTATCCAGAAAGCTTCTGAAAACTACTCAGACTCTGAGGAAAAAATGGTCAATGCAAAGAATAGATTGAAGGGACTAAAATTCCCTTTATCAAAAAAAAAAAAAAAAAAAACCGTTGAGCTATATCAGAAAGCATTAGAATGGTGATAAGTTATTAGAGTGTTTTTTTTTTTTTAATTTAACGCGTCTCAACATCTGTGGTCATTTGCGCCCGGAGCCTTCTCAGTGCACTGCCGGTCTCCGGACAGTGAGCTGTAGAGGCTCCTAGGAAGAGAAAATCTAAGGGTAGCACACGGCTGGATTCGAACCCGTGATATCCGCGTTGCTAGTCCAGCGTGCTACCACTGAGCTAATCCCTCCCTTCATTAGAGTGGTATTTTTAATACTATTATTAATTGGCGTGACTGTCTATTAGAATCCATATTTTAATACAGCCGCTTTATTCACAAAATAAATCAAAAGATTTTATAGAATTTTCTTGTCGGGTTGTGACTCTAATTGTGTTAGCTTTCCATTGGAGGAAGCACTAACAGAATTCCATGAGACTTAACATTCCATTAAGTAATTAGTCTAGCTTGAAATGAAGCGAAATTATGTAGCGGAAAACGTATCGTCGTACGTCTTGCAAAAGGATTATGGCAGTGTGAACAAACCACTCTTTCTATCATCAGCTTTGCGAACATATTGGGTCATTAAACATTGCAGTGTGTTTAAGATGCCCTGCCTTTATACGTTTACAAATCCTGCAGATCCTAACCAATGCCATTGTTTCATTCGAACCAGATCTGATGGTTTTACCGAAGGTGCTAGCTTAAAATTCACCTCTTTTTGGCCACTTCCTCAGCTGAATTCGTAAGAAATGTATAAAATTTTGTTAGCTCCTAGGGGACAAAATCGATTTTCTTCGAATTGAATTCTTGTTTTGTGAAAGCGTCCTGCTTGCCTTTGGAATGCCATTCCCGTATGGCATTGTAGTTACATCCCATAAAATATGGGGAAGCTGGGTACCAATAATTCTGTGGAAACAACGTCCTCCTAGAATATTAATAACAATAAAGTATAGCGCATTTTGTTTTGTTTTTTTGGTTTCTTTCCTAAAAAAGTTTTTGTTCTTTACTTTTCTTTTTCTTTCATAATTTAATAAGAAAAATTTATTTGATATTTGAGGACGGATATAAGGTGCATATTTCAGATTGGATATAACAGATGTATGTCGCGTACGCGGGAATTCAAAGAGAAAGAAAAAAGGAGTGAGAGATGTTAAATGTAGCGTAACCGGCAGATAGCGGCCTTGTACCAGTGGTGGAAGTACTAACCAAGGAGACGGAAGGTTTGTACACTTTGGCAACAGTCCTGTTTCCTACATGAAATTAATTGTTTAGGCGGGGTCCCCAACTCTAATTTATATTTCCATTACTCATCTAGGCCTCCTCTTCCTACTTCTTGCCCCCTAACCAACCTACCCTGCTCCTCTTCTTACTTAGTCTTGCTAACCATTGGCTGCCAACATTAAGGCCACTGTAGAAATCTTTGCTATATGTAACAACACAACCTTCTATCTTTACTATAGCATTTTCTTCCTATTCTCCACTTATTCATTGTTCCAAACATTATTGTTGGTATTTTAGAACAGTTACGACTATCATAACACAATAATTTACTCATCTTTTTTTAATTGCCCAGCAGGAGCGCTGTTTGTAAGTTTATATTTATTTTGCTAAAACTTACTTTGTACTATTTTAACTGAATAAGAGGATAACAGAAGTTAGTTTATAAAAAAAAAACAAAAAACAAATGTAGCATAAAGAGAGATTAAAACTCGGTTTTATAACGCAAATATTATTTCCGGAAAGATGATTAAATAAAAATGATGGTTATGCAGATAGTATACGAAGTTCCCAAGAAAATCGAGAAAAACTAAAAAATAAAACTCAATAAAATAACACTTCCGGTTAAGGGATTTTTACTCGAAACCTTCGTGTCAGATGCAAACTGAATACAATGTTTGAGCTTCCTCTGATTGTTTCGTTTTTTAGATATTGTGTTACAAACACACACACACACACACACACACCCCATACGCTAAAATCAAAGTTATCGTAATCAGAGAGGACTTCAAAACATATTGTAATGTCCGGTAAAAATTTAATTTTGAAAATTTGACACAATCGTAATACTTTTACTCATATATTAGGAGCAAAGAGGAAGTAAAATAGACATTACAGTAATTTTTTTTTTTTTACCAGATCTCTTACTCCTAGTAAGAGGAAGTATTTGTATTCGATATCGAATTTTCACCGGAAATATCCGTTTCAAGGTTCCGTGAGTCTAAAAAAAAAGGGTTTTTAGCAAATGGTCTGTGTGTGTGTGTGCTTGCATGTGTGTTGTATGTGAATTTACTTTATTTCCATCTTGCTCCGCTCAAAAGAGCACTACATGAAATTTACAATTTAATTATACAGAGTACCAGCTTTCATTAAATTTAGCGTATTTATGGACACATTTAAATTATTAAATTAGCTTATAAATTATTAGTATATTATATGGTACATAAAACAATACAGAAAAATTTATTGCGGAAGTACTATTACACAATTAACATAAAGGGAAACGTATGTGTGTGTTGTATGTGAATAGCATAGCTCAAAAACGAAAAATCGTAGAATGTTCAAGCTTGATAATACGTTTAGGTATCACCATGAGATCTGACAGTAGGTCAGGCGGTCAAAAATTCTTCAACCGGAAGTACCACTTTATTTAGTTTTTTTTTTTTTTTTTTTTTTTTTACTTTCTTGCAATTTTCTCAAAAATAGCTTTTCGACGATTTTCTTCAAACTTTGTATGTCAACGACACGTACAAAGATGATCTACAACAACTTTGATTTAAATGATTTCTTTGGAAAAATTGATTTAAAGGCACTTTTGGGGGAGGCGTGCATGGGCTTAGATCTTCCTGTAAACTGCTATTTCAGTTTACTATACTAATTCTGTCATCTAAATAATATTAATTAGCGTTAAATGTGTTGTTGAAATTCTGAGTTTGAAAAAAAAATCGGATGACCGGAAGTATGCTTTTGCTGAACATTTTTTTTTTTTTTTTTGGTTTTCGGACGAACTCCAACTAATTTCATCAAGTTTGGTACACATTACTATAAAAATTTGTCTAATTATAATTTTGAAAACTGGAGTGAATAAAAGAGTTGTGTGAATGTTTCACACCGGATTTGTTTTTTTTTTTTTTTAATGAATGATAAAGCTGAAGTTTTGGATGTTGGCATTAATCATTAAAGTGAACTATTTAACTCAACCAACAACTCAATGGAGTTGCAGCAATAACTAAAGTAGTCGTTGTGGTGGTTGGTTCCGCAGAGTTGGAAAGCATCAGAGACATTTTCCGTGGTAGCCTGCTTCATTTTGTGGTCATCGACCGGTTTAGGGCGTTCGCCCATCTTCAGGATGCGTTTTTCAGACAGTGTGATAACACAGACTCGCATAGAGTAACTTAGTTTCACACTAACTGAGGTGTATTTTTAAATACTAAACTCTTAAACTAGGTAAAGGGATGTGGCCAGATGGGTGGGAAAACACGTGTTTGGGTTGTTAAAGGGCAAATTCTTTTCTTACAGTGGACGCGGGGGTCTAATTCTTTGGAACTGGAAAACTTAATTATATAAAAAATCGTTCAGTTTTAAACGAATGAATGAATTTTAAAATGTTAGTTTAATCGTTGTTTAATTTTGTTTAGATTTATTTTGTGTATCTTATTTTTTATTTTTTGTATATTCTTAATGTTTTGGTTAGTTAATTGTGAAGTAAGTCTCCCTCCAACAACAGAGTTTAAAGATTAGACCCCCACGTGTTGTGTCCACTGTAAGAAATTTACCCTTTAACAACCCAAACACGTGTTTTCCCACCCATCTGGCCACATCCCTTTACCTAGTTTAAGAGTTTAGTATTTTAAAAATACACCTCAGTTAGTGTGAAACTAAGTTACTCTGTGCGAGTCTGTGTTGTCACACTGTCTGAAAAACGCATCCTGAAGATGGGCGAACGCCCGAAACCGGTCGATGACCACAAAATGAAGCAGGTTACCACGGAAAATGTCTCTGATACTAAAGTAGTCAATAGTAGAAGCCTAAAAGTAGATGAATCATAAAATTGTGCAATTATGCACAAAAAAAATGTTTTTTTTTTATATATTATATAAATAATATATTAAAAAAAAATAATAATAAAAAAAATAAATATATAAATTTTTTACAATGCTATTTAAGCATTTCATACACAGATAAACAATTAAAAAAAACTCTTGACTACCAACAACAGCTACAAACTGTGGCTTTCAGCAATTATAGACACCATGGAGTTTTGTTGTAATTTTAGTTAGGAAATTGTATGGAGGGGGTACAGGTGAAGAAGAATATACATATATATAGAAGTAAGGGGCCAACTTCCAATTAACATTTGACTCTACTTATAGCCTTTTTCAATTCTTTACCTCTTCGTAATTCTATCTTTACTTTTTTTCCTACTGTACAGTAGGTGAAGTTAGTAGCTGAAGACAAAGAAGATAGATTGGAACATAAAAATAATTATTTTAACAGATAAAAAATAATAATAACATTTATATTGCCGAGGAATAAAATAAATAAAAAATATGAAAAGTGCTTTTCATTTTAAACAATAAACTAATTAAATATTCAATATCTATATAGTTCTCGTGCTAAAACTATATGCAGAAAATATAGTAACAAAACACAGTCTCCTAAAATAGTTATACTAAATCAAAAACAATGTATTTCTTTATAAAATTCGCAGAATCATAACAAAATTGCTATTAATGATCTGAGACTTTGTCCCAGGTTAGTATGCTTTCGTTCGGAATAATTCGGTCATCTTCGGAATAATTTTGTAAAAAAAAAAAAATTGTTGAATTACATCAATTATTATTGTTTACGCTTAAAGAAAAATTTTTAATTTCATCAAATTATATCTTCACATTCTAATCCATTTTTACCGACTACATTTCGGCTCCAGTCCTCAAAGACGTCTGCCGCATAACTTCCCAACCAACCAGGTCGATTAATGGTGATCAAAAAAATTGTTGAATTACATCAATTATATCAGACCCATGGTTACATATGGGTCGGTAGTTTGGTGGACCAAAACGTTGCAGAAGGGGGCAGTGGAGAGGTTCGGTGGGATCCAAAGGCGAGCATGCCTTGGTTCCACGGGGGCCATGAAGACCACCCCGACTGTGGCGTTGCAAGTCCTCCTCAATCTGCCACCATTACACATTCTCGTTCTAGGCGAAGACAGAATGGGAATACATAGGCTCCTGCAGGGGCCGCCTCCCATCACCTCTAGGCATGATCGTAATAACCAGAGGTTGATTGAGGAAATCAAGGCGGACTATCTTCTGGGGATGCCAACGGATAGGATGGTTCCTAAGTATTTTTTCGAAAGGAACTTCCATATTGTCATACCGAGCAGAGGCGAATGGGGCTGAATCCCACCCCTGTTCGGTAACTCGATCTGGTATACAGATGGATCCAAAACTCCGACTGGGGTCGGAGCTGGGGTCTACGGGGGTAGGCCTAAAGTTAAAATTAAGGCCAGCCTAGGGAAGTACGCCACGGTCTTTCAGGCTGAAGTCGTGGCGTTACAACTCTGCGCTAGGGAGATTATAAGGCAAAGGATAGTGGGTAGAAGAGTGACCATATCTCCGACAGTCAGGCAGCCCTGAAGGCACTTTCCTCACACCAAGTGGTCTCAAGACTGGTGTGGGACTGCCTACTTGCCCTCACCGAGGTGGGTACTCGGAACAAACTGACACTCGCCTGGGTGCCGGGACATGCGGGGTTCCTGGGCAATGAGAGGGCGGATGCCCTAGCGAGGAAGGGCTCGCAGGATACCTTTATAGGCCCCGAACCCTTCTGCGGCTTGTCCAGGAGCCTCATCCAAACTTCTATCAAGGGGTGGATAGAAGATCAGCATCTGCGTTGGTGGGAGGGAACACCAGGACAGAGGCAGGCAAAGCTCTTCATTAAAAGACATTTGCCTAAATTTACCAAAGACCTACTGAGCCAAACTCGAAGGGATATAAGGTTAATTGTGGGTCTACTAACAGGGCATTGTAGGCTGAATAGACACATGCACCACCTACAACTTGCGGATAGTGCGGTATGCCGATTCTGCAAGGTAGAGGAGGAGACCCCGGCGCACATCCTTTGTGAGTGCGCCGGCCTGGCGAGGATTAGGTTTCTTCTTGGGGACGGGCAATCCCGAAGCTGAAAGCTTCATGACGGAGCCGCTCTCAGCTTTGCTAGGATTGATTAGGAGGGCAAAGCTGGGGGATGTTCTGTTTAACTTAAGGGGATCCACAATAGACCTCAATTTGTAGGTCGCAGTGGATTGAAGCTCACCCCCCCCCATTCTATTCTATATCAATTATTATTGTTTACGCTTAAAGAAAAATTTTTAATTTCATCAAATTATATCTTCACATTCTAATCCATTTTTACCGCCTACATTTCGGCTCCAGTCCTCAAAGACGTCTGCCGCATAACTTCCCAACCAACCAGGTCGATTAATGGTGATCACCACTGGATGACCCTATTCGGATTTCTCACGTCACGTCATTTGTTTCAGTCATGGACTTGGTTGTGCTTATAACGCAGTTGTAAATAAAATAAAAAAATAAGAAAAATTCGAGTCCAGCTGTGCTACCCTTAGATTTTTTCTTCCTAAGAGCCTCTACAGCTCACTGACCGGTGATGGACAGCGTTGTCTGTAACGAGAGAACACTGTCCGGAGGCCGGCAGTGCACTGAGAAGGCTCCGGGCGCCAATGACCACAGATTTGAAAGCCGATCTTATTTTTCAGAATTCTTATTACTTTCTCAATGCTACTGTAAGAATAAGTATTGTAATCGTATCACTGGAACTACATTTTTTTTTTTTTTTGGCACATCGACTTCAATGATAATTAGCACCGTAACAATTATTTTAGTAATGATATAACAATGAAAACTTAAAAGAAAGAATACTTAGATTTCAGGCCCCAAAAACAAAATCATCAACAAAGACCACAATTACCCCACCCTAGTCAGTGAGAATGGAACTTCTTAGCTTTAAGGCAGTAATATTTATAGATTGCATTGCCTTAGATTTTATTACAAATATTTGCTCGAATTTTACCTTTGTAACAGCAACCAAAGTGAAGCTCAGCAACCAAAGAGAGCAAAGAGAAGGCTCAACCACTCTCTCGGACTGGAGTGGGAGAAGCTGTATAAATATAACGACGGACAGTCCATAAGAACACCGTTGAATTCAGTTCAATACATCCAATTTACTACGTGCCATTTTCATACCATTCTACTTTAAAACATTTCTCTATTGTAAAGTCCAGGCAGTCTGCATCACTTAATTAATATATTAGTTAACCAGTGTTAACCAAGTCTTTTTCTTATATCATCAACCAGATCTAAATTTTCTCCACCTAACACATCCATTATACCTTTAACAGAGTTAGATGCTATAAACTTATTAATGCCCCAAACAAATCAAAACAAGTTTGAGCCTAATCTCGAATAGCTTTATAATATTTCGCATTCAAATAGGAAGTGTAACATTGAATCCTCTGACATTGATGTACAAACTAAACATTTTCTGAGACAAAAATATAAGTGAAAAAACCATTAAGGTACAATCTTTCTTGTGTTCGGCGGCATAGCCGTGTTTATGATATCAATCTTAATTTATTAATGTTACGATTGAAATGTAGATACAGTTTACTTGGACTAATATAACTAATTTACCTGTATAGGGTATTGTATTTACAGTTCAAGTAAAACCTAGCGTTCTCACCTTAATTTTTTTTTTTTTAAACATTTGAAGGAATTTGTTCTCACTCAAAAGTTTCAATATACTTGAACGTTTGGTATCTTATCCGTCGTAGCATGCATATTTCTTTTATTCCTGACCGACTTGATTTTCATCCATCATCAGAGTAAATTCACTAAGTTCGTGCAGAGATTCACTTCAACGCAATCTTTCTGTTATATTCGACACTTGTTGGTTGTTGATTGTATGTATGTGCGGGAAGTTATAAGGTTATGTTACTATGTGTGTGTGTGTGTTTAATGACAAAATGGAATTATTATAAATTATGATTAGACATTAGTAAATAGTGTGTAATGAATAGCATATTTTGAAGGATACTTTATAACCAAATTTTAATCGTGTTGTTAAGTATATGCTCAGTGTTTTATCAAGTCATTTTTATTATGGGGAGGGGCGATAAGAAATTTCAGCAGTATTTATATGTTCCCCCAAAAATTTTGGCACCAAATTTTCTTCTTCCCCCGTTTAAATTACAGATTATTTGCATAATATACTTTTGAAATATCCAATCGACCCCTATTAAAAAAATACCTTAAAAAAATGCCACCACCACATCTCTCTCAACATATTCTTAATGTAATTTAAACATAAATTAATATCATTCAAAAATAAGCATGATAAATAAAAATGAACACATTTTGATTTTCTCTATTTATTTATTTATTTTAATATCATCTCTAATTTGCCGTTCGCTGCCAACCTTCTTACATATCAATAATTTACCTTTATATTTTCTTATATTAAAGTTGCTTAGATTTTCATATTTATTTATTATTATTATTATAAGCTTTTGACTATACTTAAACTTTATCTATTCAGTTTAGTATAGTTTACTCCTGAAATTTCTTATCACCTTCCCTCTAATAAAATAACTTGATAAAACACTGAGCTTACTTAACAACACGATTAAAATTTATTTATAAAGAATCTTTCAAAAACATGCTGTTCATTATACAATATTTTTACTTTCTTAAGAGGAAGTATTGTAATCGTGTCAAATTTTCGATAT